>JAYMFT010387643.1:0-19962 GCA_038088735.1 Panulirus argus | reverse complement strand
AGCAGAAACTGGAGGGGAGGATTTCCAGCCCCCTGCTCCCTCCCCTTTTAGTCACCTTTTACGACACACAGGGAATACGTGGGAAGTATTCTTTCTCCCCTATCCCCAAGGATAATATATATATATATTAGCCCTGGGGACAGGGGAGAAAGAATACTTCCCACGTATTCCCTGCATGTCCTTCATGCAAACCCTCATGATATACTGGGTGTAACTCTTAGTTTGGTTTTACCCATTTCGTAAACAAATGTGTCTCAGGAATCTTTCCCTAATGGAAGGGATGCAGTCAGCCTTATACTATTACCACTGAGAAAAAAGGCAATAAAAGCATTAAGCCATTAAAGAATATGTACATGTTGCAAGGTCTGATACCCTTGACCAGTTTACTATTAGAAGGTATGTACACTTTTGTATCCAACCAATTATTTGACTTCTTAACTGTGTAACAGCGGATCACATAACTTTACTACAAAAGTAATATCTGAAGAAATTATTTTTTATGGTTAATTTTCCTGAAAAGTTTAATTCCACTGGTCATAGAAGTGACTATACATAAAAATTGGATAATTCGTGATCTAAAGCGAGCATTAATCTTAAAGTAAACATCACCAAACTCAGTTTTGTGTGAACAAGAATGAAAAAAATTCTGGAAAGGTAGAAACATGTGGGAAAGAATCTGTAGTTAAAACTGAACATCTTTTCAGCAGTAAATGACAGCTCGCCTTCTGAAGGCATCTTGCTGCCATGAAAACTAATTTGTGGATGATGGCAAAAAATGTCCAGAATCAGATGGTGTACAGAATTAGACTATAAATGAAAGAACATATCCTTACGAAAACAAAATCCTGTGAAATCTCATCATACATCTGCAATTTTTTGAGAGCCTGACACAATGGATACCTCCCAATACATGTGCCAATTGTAGCAGGATCATGATCATGCTCAGCCAGTCACCACACACTCCTTCCTCTCGGGTGCTAATGCTGATTCAGTCAGTAATGTATATCATTTGTAGGAACTTTCAGATGCAGTTTTCTTGTTTATGAGTTGTAATAAAATACCTCTATAATAGAATCAAATAATAATGTAGCTACCTCAGGAGCTGGTTTACCATCTGGTGCAAACAAGCAGGCCATAAAATTGGAAGAGTGGAAGAAAATAAAGGCCAACAAGCTATGGACAAGTCCAGTACCAAATAAGTGTGTGGAGGTAGAAAAATTGTTTTGCTCTGTGCATACAAATTTGTGTTTCCTGAGATGAGCTTACAATGTGAAGCATTTTTCAGTGACTATTGATCCGTATGTAGAAGTGCTTTCTTTAGTAATTATGGCTTAAATGGAAATCACGTGGATACTGTTTGCTGTAGTTAGACGTTTGCAAATGGTTTTCCTCTTTCTGATAACGTAGGGATGGATAGCAGTCATTAACCAAAGGTGATATCTTTATCACTTAAAACAGTGAAACCCTTCATGTTTAAGTGTTAATTTTGGTACCATTGTGCTTTGTAATGATCACATAAAAAAATCTGTAGAATCTTAAATTTCTAGAACCTTAGGTTATAAGATAATTGTAATAACACTGTATAATTACTGAAGCTATTGTTACATGTTCAAGAATATGAAAAATACGATGTACAGTCAGTAATCGGAAAAAGGCTCATGGTTCAACAAGATGACAGCTATAATGATGAAACAAATATTGAGTACCAAATTCATATTTCAGATTTAATATTGTATCATGGTGATATTTAACTATTTCATATTCTTAATGGCAAACAACAATATAAATTAATATATTTTTTTAGTAACTATACTACTGTATATAAAACATCAGTTGAGGCAAGAAACGAAACAATAGCTACAAAACCTTAGACAGACAGTGCAGTATGGGGGTTGTGTATCTTCATGAAATTTTTTTTGTTTTATTTTGTTCTGGTGATAAGACACCCTCAGAGGGCGAGCTGTCAAATACCCTCCGATGCTTTGTGAGGTTTCGTACAGACATGATAGATCAACCTAATAAATCAATAACCTTGAAGGAAGGGTAACAAATAAAAAATCCTCTGGAGCTTTGCCTATGAATTTTCAGGGTTTAAACTCTCTTGTACACCTAAAACCTTGCCAAAGATATTTAGTACAGGGAAAGCAATGGAAGATAGGGAAAAATAATCAAAAACTATATTTTCAGTTGACAAGTGCAGTATCGTCCAGTGACATCTCTTGATACATCCAGTTAATAAAGACCACAACAAGGAAAATACCAAGTAATAAAAAGAGAAAATTATACAAGAACTTTCAGAAAAAAGTGTAAAGATGAAAGAGCCATGTTTTCTAGAAGTCAAAATCTCATTTTCATCTGTAAACATGCCTAAAGATTAAAACAATTATCCAGCCTAGTGAAAAAAAGACTGCTACTTTCTCCCAACACATTGCAAATGCAGTCATTTGTATTGTTTCAAAGTAAGGCTGACAAAACCCTATGCAGGATAAAAAATATAGGAGCCAATACCAAACAACTGGGTCTAACCATACTAAAAAGTGGGGGCTCTTGTCATTAAATCTACAAAGCTCTCTAAATGTAAGAGATTTGTCAACCAATGAGAGGTTGTAAATTTAAAACATTTAACATCAGTGGAGAAAGGGGTAATCCTTCATATTTAGATGTGGGCTCTGGTGTTGGTGCATTGTATTATACAGCTAGAAAAAGGATTTATGCATATGGGGCTGTTGTTCCAAATGCTACCTCACTAAGGTGAAGGAAGAGGCAACTGCACATAAAATATAGTATACAACCATAGGATTCCATTCATAGGGATTCAAGTGATTCAAAGTTGCACTCCACACATGAGTAAGGAAGCCATGGACTCCTTTAGAGTGAGAAAGGTCTTGACAAGACTACTCATCTTCATCCACTGACATTGCCACAGTCTCGATAAATGTGACTTAAACCATGGGAAAAATTTAAGAATGTGTAACTTTCTCCAGTTACCTATGTAAGTAAAACTAACATGCCTAACCCGAGGCAAACAAAAAAGTTGTATCCAATCTCTTCAAGAAATTTAAGAAAATAAAGTTTTAAAGTTAAAGCTTATCTGTATTTAATATTAGATGAAAAAGCAGTAATATCATTACCGTGCATGACCTCTGTGGAAGCACAGGAGAGTTGGCCTTCACAAGCCAAAGTTCTGTACTTTATCTTAAACCATAGGCAAGGTGAGAACAAAAGGGAGCATCAACATAAGGGGAAATTGCTGATGAGGTTCACACAAAATATACATCAGAAATCCAATACAATTTTCCATAGATAGCTTCAAGTTTTTTATCTTGCTGAATTGACATGGGTTAAATAATCCTATACTTTTTACAAGGCTTGCCAGTCAAGGGTTTTAGCAGTGGAAAGAGCACCAAAACTACATTTTACTTGTGTTTATTGGTTTGCTATATGTGATTTCTCTTTGTGCAAGGTTTTTGCAAAACATAACCCCCATATAAAGCAAGGGGATGGGAGTTCATAGCTGAATGGACTCGCTAAAGAACACTCCTGCGTATTGTTCCCAATAATGGCAATGAATTTAAATATTGTACCTTAGTCTAATCCTTGCCCTCCCTCATTATGAACTAACAATCCTGAACTCACTGAACCTCAGTGTTCTCCATACCTGTTGAGAGTGAACAGTAATACATGTCTATGCCATTAGTGCCAAAACTATTGCATATGATGATGCTGAAATATTAATTGTATTGCTGCCCAATAAATCATTAGAATATTGTACACACTCCTTCATTCAACAGCTTGAAAAAAATTTTACCTTGAAGAAATCAGTAAGAGAAGGATGACGTCCTTGTACTCAGAAAACCCAAATGTAACTCTAATTCACACCTTTAGCCAGAGATAATTCAAAGATCTTTAATTTCATGCATTCCCAGACTATAAGGCAAAGATATGGGCCATGCAGTGTTTCTCAATCAACACAGCATTTTTTGCTATGCCCAAACAACTATGGTAAATAACATCCAGAACAAGAATATATAAGTGTAGAATGATTATACAGCTTTCTAAACACACAAGATATTCAATATAAGATAACACAATTCAATGAACCGACTCCTGCCACCATTTACTAAAACAGGAAAACAAATGAGTTAATGCTGTAAAGTCTGCCTGCTTGTGAAAGCCTAGACGGTACATGCACAGGGAAAAGGAAAAGCAAAACTAATAATGAGCAATACTGTGGATTACAGGATCCAACACATATGGACAAATAGTGAACAAGGGGCGACAAATTAAGTCGGATGAAAACTATGGGCAATACCACTAAGTTTGCCAACAAACATCATAACTGTGTAATACTTTTCAATGTTAAATCCAAATTACTTGGAAATGGCAATGCAAGAGCCGTCTATAATATATCATTTGGTTCCACAGTAGTTTGATTGTGAGGTCATCTTATACACTGAAAGTGTAATTAGGAAACACATTAATGTTAAATCCGTGTGGCATTGGAGATATTGAAGAATACATTCTGCCACATCATACCATCAATGAATTCACAAATACAAATATACTCAGCTGATTAGGTTAAAACTTAAGAACTGCAGAAAGCTTTTAACAGCTCCCTATTCTTAAGAAAACTGATCCTCTAGACAAACTCAGATTCCTCTAAAGCTATCTTTATAGAGAAGGCACTCTACATGGATTACATATCTTGCTAAAGATGTCAAGCATTTCTGTAGCTTTCAATCCATCATTTACATGTGCATCAAACATTTCTTTCACTTACCAGATTTTGAAAGGAAAAGATAATGCACACAGGAAAGCACAAGTTATAAGAAAAACTACTTTGTAACATCTATTTCTTCCACTGTGCCGATTAGGTGTGACATTTTTTTGGTATAACAAAAAATAAAAGACTTAAGTAAATATGCCTTAAGTGTGTAATAAGTAAATATGCCTTAAGTGTGTGATTACATGACTCTTGTTATTCAAATAATGTTCCAATGATATGTGTGCCATTTAGCAATGGGATGCAGAATATATGAAGGGTTTTTATTCAGATATTAAAAGAAAGAATATGAAAATTAGTTAAACAAGATAACCCAAACAAAAGTTTTAAGCATAAAGTGGCCATCATAATAAGAATTAATATCTTTTTTGAACACACTGGGAAAAGGGAATCGGTAAAATCATTAAACAATGCTTGTGAATTATGTAAAGTGTCTCCCTTTAGAGGAAAAAGTTGGGTAAAATGAAAAAGTTGAAAGAAGCTTGATAATAGCTTATTTAGCTTGTTCATAAATTAGAACCAAAATTGGGCAACAAATAGGTCTTACTCTTAGATCAAGCATAGTCCAGAAGTTATAAAGCAAAGTTAGGAGTGAAAAGGGGCTGGAATAGCATGCCAACCAAAGCATAATCCAAAACAAGTGCATTGTGATCTGCACAGCTTTCACCCCACCCTTCTTGACAAGACTGCATGACACAAACTATTCCAAAGGCAATTCTGCGAGAGTGGCTCCAGATGACATGTTAGCAATGACTTACTAGGTAACAAGGTGAACAAAACTCCTCATAGGCACCATGAAGAAATACCCTGGGTGAAAAAAATAAGCCCCTAAAAGATAAACCATATATTCCCTCAAGACTGAGCTGTCATTATCTTTCCCAATTATGCTCCAACCACTAATACCTGTGTGTAAATTGGATAGCTTTATCATGGTGATCCTAAACTACACTGTTTCACATCAAGTAGTAGTATAATTGTAACTCACACATGGCTATGGATGTTAGAATACTAAATCTCTGGAAATCCATGCATTTAATCACAAAAATACACAATCATCTTCAATGCTGTATAAATGCTGGTAGCCATAAACAACACCTTAACCTGGCTGAATATGGATTGACCAAAGGGAATCATTCCTCTTATAGTGAAGTAAAAAGTGCTACTGTAAACAAAGGCATTACTGCTGACACAAAGGCCACTATACTTTTACAGTGTGGTTAAGAGTCTGTTCTTTGAAATTAAAGACCTGAATCAGGCTTCCTTAGACTTCCAAGCTTTTGCTTTCCACACTTGACTTCTTTTCGTGGTATCTTTATGAATGTAGACAATACTGAAACTCAACTCAGTATTAACTAGAAAGGCTAACATTTAGAAGTAAATGCACTATGACCCTTTCCTCATATACCTTAAATAATTTTGTGCCAAGTCAAGATCAATATGGGAATGTAGCCATTAATGAGTTTCACCATTATTGGAAATGGAAATCAATTTAGTTTATGGTGTCCTTTGAAATCTTGGAAAACTATAAATGGTCATCATAAATTCATCATCAGCAATGTGTCAGGTATGTGGAAAGATGTGTGTTGTGCCAAATTTCATGAACAATATGAAGTAATGCCCCCCCCCCCCCAAAAAAAAAAGTTCTCAAAAAAAATGATATATACAGTGTGATGCATTTAAATAACATCTTTGTGCCAAATTACATGAACACTGGCTAAAATAAGGGCAAGTGGTGGCCTGAAAAATGAAAACTGCATTGCTTTAGTACTTCTAATCTCTACAGAAAAATAGAAATGGTTTACATCATAAATTTACTTTGTGCATTGTGCGGATTTTGCAGAAAGGTATGCATATGTTGTTTGGTCTGAACTGACTGAGACTGTAAGGAACAACAGGCCAAAATATACAGGTTTGACTTTAAAAATAATAATATAGATGTATAAGCCAAGGAACATGCATACTAAAGTCAATCAGCCCTAATATGATGATATATCACAAAACCTTGATTGTGCGGAAGAAAAAATGAAAATGACATCGTCCTTCATTGGATGGGATACTTATGGTTATAATA
The DNA here is from genome assembly GCA_038088735.1 of Panulirus argus. Classification (NCBI taxonomy): domain Eukaryota; kingdom Metazoa; phylum Arthropoda; class Malacostraca; order Decapoda; family Palinuridae; genus Panulirus; species Panulirus argus. Next base: position 13,108 of record JAYMFT010387643.1, on the reverse strand, counting down.
TTAAGTCTGGTCACTGCCTTTATATTCTATTTAAGCTCAAATTATAAGAGGCACCTTCAGTGGTTATGTGCAAACAAAGCTTCTCAAAATGATATAATGAGTTCTCCAACTGAACCTAAACATTCATATGTTTATGTTCAAAATGTGATCGGTAATTCACATGAAGAGCAGAAGTATAACAAGCACATGAATCATGCTAAAATAGGATGAACAATCTGAAATTCAATACCAGAAAGTAAAATGACAAAACACCAATGCTTGTGAGGATGAGCACGACAATGAGAGAATCTTGCTGTACCAGAGGACACATATGTGTGAAGCAAGTCACCTGAATAGATGTGTAAGTACTTATCCAAGAGTGTAACTGGTTGATTATGAAAACTATTCTCAAGATTTGCTTTTACATACAAAGTATCACAATCAGAGATGGAAATGAAGTTAGATGCAGGTACATGCCATGAACCCGATTCATAACCCACAATTTCTACACAAGTATATTCAGTGCTACTCAGGATGTGTTAAAGTATGTTGCTTCAAAATTTGGCCATATTTTACTTCCCAAAAATCTGGATTCCCCCCCCACATTCCTTCTCCCTCCTCCTTCCCTCAAGTATGTTTAAAACCCATTCCATCTCCAATAATGATTAACATTTGGTAAAACTTGAAGCACAATGAAAAGGCTTTTTTCTTTCATATGGGTTCATAAGTTCCTGTATAGCAAGGTAGTGCCTGGAATAAATGAAGAAATGGCCTCATTTCCTCACATCCACTCTCTAGCTGGCATTTTACATTGATAGTTATTGGGTGAATGAGGGTATTTTTCCATCTGTTTCTAGTGCTACCTCACTGATGTGAGAAATGATGAACATGAAAAAAATAAAAATGTCATTGGTAAAGCAAACTGAAATCATACATAAAGCTCATGCTAATAACACCTGAGAGGCTGTTTGGTTATTAAAGTAAACTGAGGAGTCATTGGGAGGGATTTGAACAAACAAGCTTCACTTTAAGTACAGATGTACCAAGATTTTTAACAGAAACAGGAAACAGCATACTAAAAGTATTTACATGGTAAATTTTCTGTAATGAATTAATCTGGGAATAATATTTACTTTGTCCAGTGAACTAAAACAACCTCAAAACATAACAAATTCTTTTCCAGTTCTAGTAATCGGATATATATAATCAGATATACAACATTCTCATGTGACCTGAAAACCCCATCCATCATCTGTCTGTACACTTATGATGCCTTGTGTTCTCTGGGAGCTATACCACAGGAGGGCAGGTGACCATGACAGAAAAGTATTTGGTCTACTAAATCAAAGCACACCTCCTCAGCTTACTCCATATCTCTAACACCTTCCTGGGTCCTCTCCTCAATGTATGTCCCTGCGATAAAAGTCAAGAAACTGTTGAATGTTCCAAAAGTAGAAAGAAGAAGTATTGATAGTGCTCAGTATTTAAGAAAATCAACAATCTAAATCTGGGATATTTAATAATTTGCATGTCATTTGAGACCACTGTGTCAAACACTGGGTTAATGAATGGTGCCTGCACTTTGCTTTATTGTCAAAGGAAAGGAGTTTCTCTGGTTTGTGAGCAGGAAACATTCTTGAGTTAACTTGTGGAGACATTTTAAAGGCATCACTTGCCAGAGTTATAAGAACTTATGAACAAGGAAGGCCTTTTCACAAGAGATGCAATGCAGAAAGGCTGCAGCACTTCCACTTAAGGATTATCAAGAGCTTCTGGTGATGGGACTAATTTTCTTTACAGAGAAACTATCGCAAGGACTTTCATTTTAACGTTGTGGAACACCTCACCAGTAGATGGCAATGATGTATGCCTCAAATTCTTTCATTTCCAGAGTGTTTCAATGAATAAAAGAAGAATTATTGTCTTGAATCTGCTCTGATCTACATCTAAGCTTGATTTATGGTCCAATTGCATAATGATGCAACTGTAAATTTGATGCAACTGTAAATTGATTAGAATTTATTTTAAGCAATGATGGTTTACCAAACTGTATCAAAGGTTCGGGTGGATGAAGTAAGATGTTATTTCTGATGCTGGTGGGGGTAAGAGATAGCTCTCCTTAGTCTCTTTTCAGAAGTATTGTCCCCCAATATCAGGCATATGATGGCCGAGAATCAAAAGTGTCAACAAAGGAAACACGGAGGGGAAAGTTACCCATCTCTCTATTGTTCATATTTTTCATCTATTTTCAACTATGCATACCTGGGTTTCATATTTATACATCTGAGCAGGGACATGTACTCTTTCATGAAAGCTTCTTGCACATACAAACTCAAAATTTTCCATTCAACAGAGCAAATCCACAGCATATGCTGAAGCCCCTTTGCTGTTTGACATTAATCCACACCATGTGCTGTATTTGAGGTTATAGGTACCCATGTTCCTACTCTATGCCTGTAAATTTAATAGAGCCTTTTACTGCCATGCTCTGGTTCCTGGCTATTGAACTCAGTTCAAAATTTCCAGTCATATCTCCTAGTTGAGTCAGGTTTCGTTGCTACTCATAATCAAACTCCAACAACTGGTGGATCATATGAGATAATCTCAGTACTGACACATGCTACTCTGTGTGAAGATAAGATATAGTGACGATGGTATATCAGCCCTTCTGATCCACGTGTACTCAGCGATATGCTGGTACAAAATTTTCCTGTGTATGTTGCATGACCTTATGTCTCCTAGACTCTCTGTCCTCATAAGAATCTCATTTCCCCAGTCAGTCTCCTTAAAAGTGATACTGCCCATCATAAGTACTGTACTATCTCCAAGAGATGTGTGATGTACTACTTTGTGTAGCACCCTAATCTTTCCTTCATTGCTTGAATTATATATTTGTGCATGCATATGTGTGTGTTTGTGTTTAACTGACTGAACTCTGCAATTTGTAAGAAAATGGCACTAAATTGAGATATCAAGATGTATCTACAAAGAGCAGGTTAGATATCCAGCCACAACCCAATGCCCTATTTAAAGGATTGAAAATGGTCCCTATTTGACCCATTTTACTTTAAACAAAAACTTCCAGAACATCTGTGTCATCCTTTGTGTTTCAGAGAAACATTTTCCTTGGATATTTACAATAAGAACAAGATCTGGGGAGTGTCACTCAATCCTCCACTCTGCAGTTTGCTCCGAGTGCCATCTAAGAGTAGCATATTGTGTCACTGGGGGAGGGGAAGCCAAGCATAATGATCAGTGTGGAACTTTTCAATATCATGACAACAAACAGATGGATCTGTTAATCAAGTTGATAAATTATGACAAAATAAGCAAAAAAGGCAGGTTCTGGTGGAGTTGAAGAACATGGGAAAGATTTTGATGTTGGAATCGAGGAAACCCCCTTAAAATGAAATGAAGCCCTCTGTCCTTGACACTCTTTGTACCTGGTGAAGATGAACCCTATAAAATACTTTATGCAAAAATGCTCATACTATTAACTTTTATCCTTCTTAGAACAGTGAAGCAGTTTGGCTTTATAACCTGTAACTTTAAGAAATCTTTGTACTTGGTCTATTCACATAAAAACTAAATAATCAAAGCTGCTATTACTACTAATGGAACTTCTAACTTCTGTTAACTATCAAAGACAGTTGCACTGTTTTTTGGGGAATGACTCCACAACTTTCTGATAAAGAAGACACACACAGGAAATAGCTTGAAGAATTGATCTGGAGTTGGATCATTGCTAAAAAGTCATTATAATTATCAAATGACAAGCCCAGTGCAGGTGCTGTGATGCTGCCCAGCCCCATAACTTACAGAGCTGCAGTGTAGTCACAGTTACCTGATGAGTGCTAAAATCCAGCTGCCAGTTGTTAAGTAGACATATTAACATAATGAATCCCAAAATTCAGCTGCCAGATGCTGTGCAAAAATATGAAAATATCTTATATCAGCAGCGTTACCTCTCCAAGACTTCAGCAGCTTGCTTAGCTATGTAATGATCAGGTGGGTAACCAACATCAATCATATCCACATTAAATTAGTGCTACCTTTCGAGAAAATGAACTTTTTCAGAACACTGGTTCTCCAATCTCTTGAAGGAATGATCCTTAAGGCTGATAACTGTAGCTCTCTTTTTGTGTGTGTGTGTTTTGTTTTGTTTTTGCATCTTTAATAGATTTCTTTTCTATTTCTAATGACAACCCCTTCCTTCTCATTATACTCCAGACTAATCCCTCCTCATGCAATGTAATGTTTCAGATGACTGCAAACTTCATACCTTTATATCACACCATTATAATAGTTCTTGTGAATGTTGGATAGCATATCATCTGATGTCTATATACATTCAGTTTATTGACATGTTTTGTAAATAAAAGCTAATCTAGAAAAAAAAAGTTCTGTCCCTCTATGAATTAATGTGTCTAACCTTAACAAGTAGCACCAGGTTCACCCACAGGATGGGTGGTATTGTTGTAGTTTCACAAGGTCTTAATAATACAAACTATGATCTTCCAAAAATGCAACTCCTGTATCAATTCATATTGAGCAAAACTAGATCACTACTAAACTAAATATGCCAATTTGTTACTTAAATCTCAACAGGACATACTCTTAAGAAATTGGAATCGAAGAAAATTACATGAATAGATATATCATCCCTGAAGTAACGCCGCACCTCTGGTGGTAGTGTGAGTGAATGTGAGAGACGTGAGTGGTCCAAGCCCGCATCAGATCCCCCTAAAGCATGACGTATTAAGTGTGTAGATGCATTTTTGTCAACAGGTTTGAGACTCAAACCTTTCTGACGCTGCCCTAACAACTGGACAATCTCTCCTAAATTTATAGCTTGTCTTGGAAATCGCACAGGCTGGAGTGTTTGGCGACCAGACATATATTCCCCAACTAAAGTTACAGAATCTATTGCACTCATGCATTCCCAAAGCCCATCAGAAGCAATTAATAAAAATCTATCATGAGGCCGAAGGCGATGATAAGTAACCTCTGGTAAAGCTGTGAGGTATGGGGGTGTTAAACAGTGGGGAATAATAATATCTGATCCTGCATAGCACTGAATTATCTTTATCTGTGTATTTCGATCCCATTTAAAACGAAAGTCCCCAAATGCTCGAAAAGGCATAAGCATCCCTAGCAATCTCTGGTCTCTCACCACATAATCTGCCTCTGAGTGGGGATGTTCTGACAAGACCCGCTCTACTTCTGATGGATTTTCCCAGGAGTGGTCATTTGTGAGACGAAGAGCTTGCCAACCTCCACCTGCTTCCTGTCTCTGCATTCCCAACACTGCTCCACAGTCTCCTGCATTAGCTATGTGGAGGTGTGGACCATCTACATGTGCCACACATGCCACAGCCCCTGACACAGCCACACGAATTAAGGGCTCCAACACAGGAGAACGCTGGTTCTCCATTACCTCACGGCCTAAGTCATCGTCCAGGCGAGTGAAAGCATCAATTAATACCTCTTCCATACTGAAATCTTGGCTAACTGAAGTCAGTAAACTGTCACAGTAGCTCAAGAGAGATGCATCATAGATTTCCTGTAGTTCTACTACAAACTGTGATGGGTCATTATAAACCTGAGTGAGGGGGACACGGCCACCTGCCTTCCACTCAGAAACAACACGACGTAACTCTGCACGAGGTAACAATGCTGCTGCTACATAGTCGAACAACCTCTTGGCCACCACTTGGCTGCATTCTGGACCACCATGTCCATCAAACACACCAAACAGATAACCTGAAAAAATAATGTTTGTTATAAAAATTATATCTTTAGAGTCTACTTGCATCACATAATGGCCTCCTAAAATGATGAGAAAATGATCCATAAACTGATGCTGCGTAGCACAACAATTATCTATTGCTTTTATAAGTTACTAATTTTATGCATGCTGTACGGATGTTTACTTTAATATATCTAAATCCTCAGCATAGCACCTGAAGACAGGAGTTCCTTATGACTGACACATCAGAAATATGGTGTAATATATTTATGGATGGGAGCAAAGGAGATAGTGCAGAGGGTTTCAGGATGGGTAATATGCTGGTAAGCTTCCTGATGTTTAGGAATTCTGTTGTGTGTATGCAAGATTGGCTACGATATATGTGAGTGCTTGGAATGGGCCAAAATTTTTAATGTGAAATATTCAAGTTGTGAGGACCTGTTATTGGGAAGCTCTTTAAACAGCAAAATTCATCTAAATAAACTATCTACAGTGGGAAACAAAATGCAGCTTAGAATGTCTCTATATCATATATTTTTGAGAAATATACCCAAAAAAAGTAATACAATTTTCTCTATATTGGTGTGGGAAGGTGATGATTGGATGGAGGATGGTCCTGGTTGATGGCATACATGCTTCTCATTTATGTGATTTCACTATAAATACACCTAAATATGTCATACACTTTATGGTTTTATCCAGTTGTGATTTCATATATCCCATGTATCATTCATCATATTTTTTTTTACATTAAACATATTATTTTACAGTACACACATTATGTATTTACATATTGACATAACAATATTTACTTCCCATGTATTCCCTGCATGTTGTAAAAGGTGACTAAAGGGGGAGGGAGCGGGGGGCTGGAAATCCTCCCCTCCTGTTTTCACTTTTCCAAAAGAAGGAACAGAGAAGGGGGCCAAGTGAGGATTTTTCTCTAAGGCTCAGTCCTCTGTTCTTAATGCTACCTTGCTAATGTGGGAAATGACAAATATGTATGAAAAAAAATCTCATTTTCACATTTTCATGAAAAAATAATTCAATGTTACAAGAGAGAAATTGTATGAAACTAGAATGGTGTGCTCAGAGAATGCTGATTTCTAAACCAATTGTGCACAAAGATGTAGCATGGTTGGCATTATATCCCATAACTTGTCATTCCCCAGTCATATTAACATAATAAATGGAAGTGCTGGGGTCATTCCTTTCAAGTTAGGCATGAATAGAACTCTGTCTCACACACTTCAGTTTTGCAGCTGAGCACTCACGCATACCGAATGTGTTATCAACATTGGAGAGATTCTGACATGCATATGGAGTGTTTGTGTAAGCCAGACATGAATGATCAAGTTGTATGGGGCAAAATCTCTTCTAATCTCAAAGCAGAGGGCTCATGTCATCAAAATGAAAACGAACATCTAAACTGGCATTGTATACGCTAATATTATTTAAAGTACGTCAAGCAAAATATTAAAGTTGCAGGCATCACACCATCCATTTATATAGTACATTCTAGAAACTTCTGAATCCTCATTTCCATGCAACCCATGAATTATGTATATTACTAGAAATATTTTTCATAAGTGTATACTCATCTGGCAAATGACCACTTCATTAAGTTTTCAGTAATACAAAATTTATACGAATTAAGATGAATAAACCATTCTGTTGTACATGATGGCCTTTTCTAATGCTCTTTGAGTAAGTACTGTATAATCCATACAGATGAATGCCAACACCTTAAACATACTAAATAGAAATACCCAAAAATACCCAAACTTTGTATTTACAAGGTTTTAACAAACCTGTGGTGTGAAGACACCGGGCAGCTGCTAATTTGTCTTCTATGGGAGAATTAGAAGCAAGCTGATTGGAATCCACAGCATCTATTGAGTACGTTGCTGCTGGTACAACCTCTCCTGCCATCCACTCTTGATCTCTACTGCCACTCACCTGGACCACTCCCTCATTCTGACGCAGAATCTGAGACACCTGTTTAGGGTAAGAGGAAAAATTTCTAAGAATAAGAACAATCATCTTAGTAAAATTCTATGAATCATATAAAATAAATACTCGACTGAAGCCAACCAAAATACATACAAAATATACATCATGTACATATTGTAAATCCATACATTTACACAAATTCATACACATACACCAGCATATTCAAACATAAACAAAAGTACAACAACAAGAACACATGCAAATATGCAAGCACACACATACATACAATTGACTCACTATCCAGGTCCTCTTGTCTACTGTTGGAGACTGCATGACTTCACACTTACATGGTACTCAATCATGGAGACAAATATTTCCTTAAGTTCTGTTGATTGCATGTGTTTTGCTTACTACCACATTAACCCCACAATTTCTAAGTAATACTTCTTCTAATGCCATGTTAATTGTAATATCTAAACACACTTTACACTTAAGAACAAAATTACTCAATACTGAAAGCTAATAACGACATGGGGGAGATTCATTACACGTTTACCGGGCAAGGTACCAAAATAGCATCAAAAAAATGCAACATCCATGAATAACGGCGTAGGTGGGAGAGCCGTTAAACATACCTCCTGAGGCGAGATCTTAGGACGAGGGAAGCCGTTGTACCAGACACAGCTGGTGCTGACACTAGAGACCTGACCTACTCGGGTAGCACCGGGCGACCAGACCCCGTCAGGCCTGGGACCACCACCAACCTGACCTGCCTCACACGACAGAATCCTCTTGTTCTCGAGATGGCGAGATAATGGCCTCACATTCTGATATAACCGGGAGAAGACTTTGGCCATAACGCAGCTGCAGAGTAGTGTTCGAGTGTTCTACGGGGGTCTTCAGTCACCGAAAAAGAACGACTAGACTAGTCAGTCCCCTGCCTCCTGGGGTGATGGTGCCTGTGTTGTTTACAAGGTCCTGCAGACGAAAGTGGCCGCCAGGGTTGCCAACCCTACCGGAGCTCCGGGCCACCTGACCAGGGCTACCAATCCTGATATTTTGTATCTAATTATCATATTAAAAAACTCCCGTTGTAATATTTCTTTAATATCCACTCATATATTCAAATGATATTTATCATTATTAAAATTCCTGGTTTACTTTTATACGGAAAGAGTAGTTACCTTATTGTGATGAGTAATGGTTCACTTGCAAATCCAAACAAAATCCGGATTTTTTTTTTAGTTACGAAATCGGATTTCAAAAGTCTCTTTATGTTTCTAATTAATTTATTTGTAGGTAATAATTAACATAAATCTCATTAATTGTTGGTTTTACATAGAATTAAATATTGTTCATCTAAATCATCAATTTTATAAAACTTGAAAAATCCTTATTTCAGCCTTAACAGCGAGTTGTTTTACAGTTCTGTAAATAGGAAACAATGTAATCTTAAAAACAAATTTATGCTCCATAACATTTTTATTTTCCTTTGATAGATAAAGAAGATATAGTATGTCAAGTGTATAAGATATAGTGATACATCGATAACAAATCTGATGACGGAACCTAGCGTCGCACGTCTTGTTCTGATAAATTATATGTTCCTAATCTGGTAATACGGTTCGTTCCTATTTTTTTTTTTTCTCTCTCTCTCTTTCAAATTTTTTAGGCTGTGATATTTGACTTCAATATTATCATATTCCCATTCTATCTTACAGGAGGAAAGTTGTGATAACATCGTACCCCATAGAAAAGAGGAAACATGTTGCACTGCTGTTTTCCGCAATTTGATGTCAAAGCAATTTAAATTAATTTACCTCCGGCGAAGAGATATATTCAGGTTAGAATCATGAAGGTTAATATGTAACCCAGATTGTATTTATTCGGCAGGAAACGAGTAGCGGAAATTCACATATCCGCCATCGGGTATGGAGTCATATTTTCGGCAGTGACTTTTCATTCCATTGTGTTTTATCCATTAGTGTCTGTGATTTTCCTTTATTTCTCTCTCTTTCTACCTGTCATTCAGTAATTGCATATCTCCTGTGAGCCGCCGCTCTTAGGACTTGGGCTCATATTGCGCTAGGGGGGTAGAGTTATGACGGATAGGGAAAATGTTTTATTTTTTTTATTACATTAATGAATGATAAAGCTTTTTCATCGTGTAATGATATGTATTGAAACCATGAGACCAACCAGATTCTGCATTTTTGATAATGTGAGGTTTATATATGCTGTCTGTTTTTACTTAAAAGGCATCCCACATTTGGGTCACATAAATTATAGTTTCTGGTATTCAAGTCCAGTTTAACTCTACACTCCTTTTACATCTGGCTATTGACTGATTTTATGGATGTACGGTGTTCAGAAAACAGGGTGAGTGTGGCAGCGCATGATTTGGAGCATTACGTTTTGTTCTTCAAAATGAAATGAGGTGAATTGAAAAAAATGGGGCTAATGTAAAATGTAATGATTAACATAAGGGATGTACACTTCACTCAACCCTCCCAATCTGCCAAGATGTATAAGAGAAATATACCACTATTAATGTGGTGTGTTGGGCTTTTTTTGCTATTACTGTTTGAGGGAAGGTTAGGGTGTGTTGTCTGTTTATTATATTTCTGGGCAGTTGGTGCAGTATTCATCCTTATTTTTCCTAGCCTTCTTTGGGGCTTACAAAAAGATATATAGATAGAATTTGTATCCTTGGTGCAGAATATTTGTATTATAAAAAGATATATAAATAGAATTTGTATCATTGGTGCAGAATATTTGTAAAGTTTATAGACTGGTAATTGGTGAATTTCCGCACATCTTATCATTACTGGATTTGTTAGATTGCCAGTTTAGCTACACATCAAAACTCTTTATGCAGTGGGTGACTGGTGGATTAGGGAGGTCTCAAGGACATGGGTTCATCAAAAAGTTCTGAAATATATTTTAGTTTCATTAGTTGATTGGAATTATCAAGAAAATTTAAACAAATCAATAAAATCTGGTAAAATATCCATATTTGTTGTTTTATGGACATTTAAATTTGATGTGCCATGTATACTAGGTTTATTATGTGCACTTTGACTTGCTGACTCTTACAGTATTTCTGCTGTGCCATCACAAAGGACCATCACCAAAGGATTACTGATAATTAAAGAACTTTGCCATTGCTTACAGTTTAACATTTGCCAAATTACTATCACCATAATTAGTGCCCCAAAGTCTATCATTGATTAGGCACCTTTCAAGTATTTTACTAGGACTGTATAAGTAGAGCATCATTAAAAGAAGTCAGTTGTAACTGCCATTAAGTTATAAGAGTGATGATGTCTGTGCTTGAGGAAGTAGACAAGTTCATCCAGTTGAAGCTCGATTTCCATTTCAGAAAGGTAGTTCAGCTGTAACCTGTTTATTTTCCTGACTGGTGTCAAAGACAAAGGCATTATTTTGCTGATAGTCTAGTGAATAGGCAACAAATTGTGTTCTCTTGTATGTCTTAATGTAATTGACCTAGTCTTCCTTATATTGTATTTGACTGAGAATTACTATCGTAGATAAAAAGTGATGTTATATAAATCTTAATTTTTTTTTTTTCATTTCCTATGGAATTAACATTGCTGCCCTGTCATCACAATTTTTATTCTTGAATGAAGTTTTGAATTAGGAATTTATTTTACATTGTTAGATTTATGTATGTATTTCAGAGCATAATGCAAGCCCAGATAAATGATGAAGGTGGTGGCGGCTGTGGAGTTATGATGTCTTCTGAGCTGCGCTTGCTCCCATCTTGGGCAAAATCGCAGCTGGCACACATCCTTGAAGTTACTCATGGGTGGCGAGAGGTGATGGGTCGTGTACCTAATGCTCCCTGGACTCCAGGCGACCCAATCCCTGAAGATGTACATTATCCTCGGAAGTATACCTCAGATGACATTCAGTAAGTATACTACATTTACTGCTGTTAATTTTGTAGATACTGAGGCATGTGATATAGTCATTGATCTCAGGATGTTAACTTGAATTTCAAAGAAAATTAATGTTTCTCAAAAACTTTGTTTCTCTGTCATGAAATATTTTGATAGCAGGAAGGTCTCATAGGCAGGAATGCGGGGAAAGTAAGGTCAAGGTGCTGTTATTGTCATTGGTGCGAGAGATGAGGGGAAATACAGAAGATATGATGAAGGGCCGTAAGGATGGTCATTTGGATGTGCTTGAAGATGAAGAAATGCATGTATTATGATGGGTTCTGTGTTGAAAATTGTTTGATCAGTTCTTCTCTGCCTTTCAACAAATTTCTTATTTCTTTATGGAATTTTCTATTCTGTTTTTCCGTTGGATCCCTGTTGAGTTCACAGTATGTATTAGTATCACGTAGGAGATCGCATACTTTTTCTTTATAATCACTTTTGTTCATAATCACTACAGCATTACTTTTGTCGGCCTTTGTTATATGCAAAGTATCATCTTTCTTTAATTTTTCTAGAGCTTTAACAAAAAAAGTGATTATAAGGAAAAAGTATGCGATCTCTTACGTGATACTAATACATACTCTGAACTCAATCTGTTTTTTTAAGTATTTTTCACATATATTCTTCAAAACGAACACCTGATCCATGCATCCTCTACCATCTCTTAAACCACACTGCTTCTCCCCAATCTGATACCCTGTGCACGCTTTCACCCTTTCAATTAATACCCTCCTATACAGTTTTCCATGAATACTCAGGACACTTAAACCTCTGTAGTTTGATCACTCTCTTGTATCCCCTTTGCCTTTATACAGTGGCACTCTACATGCATTCCGACAATCCTCAGGCACTTCGTCATAACCCAGGCATACATTAGATATTCTTACTAACCAATCAATAACACAGTCACCCCCTTTCTTAATGAAATCAACTGCAGTACCATCCAATTCCGCTGCCTTGACGGATTTCATCTTCCGCAAGTACTTCACCACCTCCTCTCTCTCCACCAAACCACTCCGAGTCTCTCACTACGCGCACCCTCCCCGACCAATACACCCTACATCTGCCACTCTATCATCGGATACATTCAACTATCCTTCAAAATACTCACTCCATCTCCTCCCCATCACTACCTGTTATCACTTCCCCCCTTGCCCCCTTGAGCGATGTTCCCATTTGTTCTCTTGTCTTACGCACATTATTTACCTCCTTCCAAAACAACTTTTTATTCTCTCTAAAGTTTAACAATACTCTCTCACCCCAACTCTCATTTGCCCTCTTTTCAACTTTTGCACCTTCCTCTTGACCCCCTGCTCTTTCTCTGATATATATTCCAGTCATTTGCATTCCTTCCTTGTTCGTAGCGTCCAAACGCCTCTGTTTTTTCTTTCACTAACAACTTTACTTCTTCATCCCACCACTCACTACCTTTCCTAATCTGCCCACCTCCCACCTTTCTCAT
>JAYMFT010387632.1:0-19963 GCA_038088735.1 Panulirus argus | reverse complement strand
TATTTCAATTAGGGCCCGGCCTTGATGTGGACTTTTGTCCGTGACTGGAGCCTTCAACATAAAAAAAAAAAAAATGTTAGCAGTCCCAGCGACAGGATTAGACCAAGAGAAGAAAGGATGGATGGGCATTCCCTAGTAGTAGTTTGAAGCCTTTTCCAAACAACACACCCAAGAAAGTGCTTTCAGCAAGAGGAAGGAGAACAGTGCCAAGAGGGGGAACACCAAGAGGGATAAGAGGACCACCAAGAGGAGGTTAAATGTATGAAGTGGATAACATAGAAGACCAGAAAGAAAGATTAGAGTATCATAGTGATGTTGAGAAAGGTAAAGAGGACTATTTTGAATTTAGTTAAGTACTATATTACAGTAGTGGAAACAAGAGTGAGGTACAACTGGGAAGTGTTCAACCATTTATGAGTTGACTAAATATTGAAGGGCAAGAGGTAGATTTGGAGACAGACACTTGTGTGAGTTTTACCATAACTAATGAACATGTTTATGAGTCTGTGTGACACGGTAACCAGATTACAAGAGAAGCTAACAGAAGGTTATGTGATGCTGAAGTCGTACACAGGAGAAAGATTGAGGGTTACAGGTGTTATAAAAGTTCATTTCACACACCATGGTCTAGCATATGAGTTGCCATTTGTAGTAGTAGAAGGTGATGGACAAAATTTTTTAGGTAGGGACTGGCTACAAACACTCCAGATTGACTGGGAGAATTTAGTGTTTAATGTACAGAAATAGTTAGATAGCAATGCCAAGTATGTGAAGGATTTAAAAGCGAAGTATGCTAGTGTATTTGAGGAAGGTTTGGGCACTTACACTGGAGGGAAGGTGAAAATTTGTGTAGATGCTTGTGTAAGAGCCAAAATTTTTGAAAGCTTGCCCACTACCTTTTTCTTTGAGAGAGGCCACAGACATAGAATTGGACAGGCTAGTGGCAAATGGAACACTCATGTCAGTGGAAAGCTCAAAATGGGCCTTTCTAATAGTGGTTGTGTCCAAGTCATCCTCACAATTTAGAATTTGTGGAGACTAAAGTGACGGTAAACTTGGTGGCTGAGAAGAATGCTTTTCCATTCTCAAAAATAAATGACATTGATCGGTTTGGTAGGAGGCAAGTCATTCTCAAAATTGGACTTAAGTGGTGCTTATCAACAAATGTTACTGGATGAAGAGTCGAAGAAGTTTGCTTGATGAACACACACACACACACACACACACACACATAGAGGTTTGCTCAAGTTTAACAGATTACCTGGGATTTTTCAAAGAGAAGTGTACAGTTTATTGAGAGATATTCCACACTTGACCAAGATGGTAGAGAGATTAAATGAAAAAGGTTTGAAGCTGCAATTTGACAAATGTGAATTTTTCCAAAACAGTGTGAGTTAATTACATACATAATTGATGCACAGGGCATTCATGCATTAGAAAGTAAAGTAAAAGCAAGTGTGGATGCATAAAGGCCAACAGATGTGCAAACATTGCGATCATTCTTAGGAGGTATATTTTTTTATGGTAAATTTCTCTGGAACCTCTCTTCAGTGCTTGCACCATTGTATATGTTGTTAAGGGAGGGTGGTGCGATGGCAGTGGTTGCAACCATAAGAAGCTGCATTTGAGAAAGCAAAGCAGATGTTACTGTCTGGTGAGACTTTGGTACATTATGATCCAGATAGGCCTCTTATTTTTGTCATGTGATGCATCACCAAATGGTGTTGGGGCAGTGCTAGAACACCAAAATGAAGATTGATAAGAACATCCTATAGCTTTTGCTTCACACAGACTGAATGATGCTGAGAAAAATTATGCACGAATTAAGAGGGGGTGTTTGGCAATAGTGTTTGGGGTGTGCCATTTTCAGAACTATGTGTATGGAAGATCATTCATATTAGTCACAGATCACAAGCCTATAGTTTTACTTTAACATGAATGCAAGGCATTGCCTGGTATGGCTAGTGAGGGAATACAATTTTGGGCCTTCTCATCTGCTGTTTATGATTACCAGTTGATATTAAGAAATGGTCGTGACAGTGCAAATTCTTACCTATTGAATAGGTTACCATTGGCAGAGAAACCAGCAACAGTAGCACTCCTCACAGATACCATATTGTTGTTAGAGCACATTGAAGATTCACCAGTTGCAGGTAAACACATTAGGAGATGGACAGCACATGACCCAGTATATACCAAACTTTTGTCTTTTATCAAGAATGGTTGGTCAAAAGCTGCTCAGGTTCCAGTTTAAGTCATTTTAAGTGAGAAGAGATGAACTTAATACAAATGAAGGTTGCATAATGTGGGAGAACAGGGTAGTGGTTCCTTCAGTAGAACAGCTGGGAACAGGGTAGTGGCTCCTCCAGCAAGACAGCAAAGTGTATGAAGAGAACTGCACAAGGCTCATCCGGGTATCTCCACAATGAAGGGGATTGCTAGATCATATGTATGGTGGCTTAATTTAGATAGGAATTTCGAACAGTTGGTAGAAACTTGTGAGATTTGTCAAGTGAATAGTAATATATCATGTGTTTCAACCCTTCATGTGTGGCCCTACCCCGATAAACCATGGGAGAGAGAGCGTAAGTAGATTTCGTTTAACTCTTTCTCGAACAAATGAATTTGGTCCTCATTGATGCCTATTTAAGATAGTTAGAGGTTAGAATTATTAATACTATATTAACTATTGCTGAATTAAGAGATATTTTTACCACTCATGGGCTGCCTTCAGTGATAGTGATAGTGGAAGCCAGTTTACCAGTTATGAATTTACCTAGTATATGCAGAAAGATGGGATTGACCATCTTACTTGTGCTCCTTTTCACCCTAGCTGTAATGGAATGGCCGAATGAGCCGTTCAAACATTCAAAAATGGGCTGAAGAAAATGAGAAAAGCAGACATCGAAACAAGGTTGTCTAGGTTCTTATTTAGATACATATGTTCACCACAGTCTGTATCTGGTAATACCCCAGCAGAGTTGCTAATGGGTAGAAATTTACAGGGACCCCTTGACCTGCTTAGACAAAACTTGAGAAAAAGGATAAAATGGAAACAAGAACAAAAGAAATATGATAAGGGAAAACCTTTGAGGAAATTTAGGGTAAATGAGTAAATGTGATAAGGGAGCTCATTGGGTACCAGGAGTGGTAGTGGAAGTAACTGGAATCCTGTCATATAAGACAGAACTGTGTGATGATAGGGTTGTCTGTAGACATGTTGATCAAATGAGATTTAGAAGTGTAAGATTGTCAAAGCAGGGAACTCCAAGGAAAGTAATCATGCAGGAGTGGGGTGAGGATGGTATGAGTGACACACAGCTGGCTACAGGACAAGTGAGTTCTGGGTAAAGTTGTGAGTCAGGAACCTGATTAAACACTTGAACATCATGAACATCAAAGAGAGGGTAACTTCAGTTTTCCAAGCCAGAGGGAGTCTGGCATATGCAGGGAGAGATGCGGAGGAGGCTGATCCGATATGGTTCCTTCAGGAAGCCAAGTGAAAATCAAAACAAGGTCTGGAAAAGTCATAGATAAACCTATGAGATTACATTTGCAGAATATGATGATATTAAGGAGTAAGAAATTGTATGTAAAAGAACAAGTTATTTTACTGTACTTTTTATGAGTTCAAGGATGTGTATTTTCTTCTGTTTGTGGTATTTAAATTATTCTGTAATTCTGTAATTCATCAAGGAGTTAGTAAATTCCTTTATAATGAACAGAGTACAAATGCCAGTAAACACATTATTTTATATATATTATTAGTGGTAAATTTAAGGGGTAAAGGATGTCATAACTTCATAGGAAATGAATGCATTTCTTTATGGCCCAACTGGGTTCTTTTTACATAAACAAGACAGAATAACCAACTGCTGTAGCTATTAGAAGTTTTCCCAGAGTAAAGCAATTATTTATGGACTATTAAGTGTTTAATTGGAACTATTGTGTCTATTTGACTATGCTAAATATAACAGTGAACCAATAAATATTCAGAGAAAAATGGAATATTTTGGCACACTTTTTACCACATACAGTTGCATAGTATTAAGTTTTAACTGCATGAAAAGAGAGACTGGTTGAAGTAGGTTCCTTGCTGAATAACGAAATCATGTAAAGCAACGGCTAGGAGCACTATAGTATGTAAATATATATAAGTACTGTACTGAATTAACCTTTCTTTTAATACACAATCACTGCTTCCCACATTAGCAAGATGAAGCCAGAAACAGATGAAGAATTGGCTTCATTCAGTCACATCCACTCTCTTGCTGTCATGTATAATGCACCAAAACCAGAGCCTCATATCAACAACCAGGCCCCACAGACTTTTCCATGGTCCCCTTTGACCTTCATATGCCGTGTTTCAGTCTATTGATAGGACATCACTCCCCTGTATACACATTACTCCAGTTCACTCAGTCCTTTACACACCTCACACCCTTCTGTATTTTCAGTCTCCAAAACTCACACCATCTTTCATTCCATCCCTCCACCTTCTTCTTGGTTTCCCCCTTTTCCTTATTCCCTCCACTTCTGTGATCCTCCTCTCACTCATCAGCACACCCTCCTCAGCCCAAATATACAAACTCCTCTTACTACCACACCTCTCTCTTACCCTATCATTTCTTATTTGAATCAACCCTCCACACACCATACATCAACCTCAAATGAAGTGATTATCAATTTTCTTTTATACTTGTTTCCCATTTCTCACATTAGTGATAAAGAAACAGCATTCATATGCTCACATCTTTCATTTTTAACATGTGCAACCACTTTTATACATTTTTGTCTAAGGCCCATACCTTGCATCCATAAAGCAGTTGGAATACTGGACTATGAAACCTACACATCTTTGCCCTTAAAGTCAGACATCTCCTTCTACACATTCCTCATTATGCCCCATCTCTCTCTCTCTCTCTCTCTCTCTCTCTCTCTCTCTCTCTCTCTCTCTCTCTCTCTCTCTCATCCTGTGGCTTATTTTACTTCCCATGGTTTTATTCACTACCATATCAACTCCCTGGTATCTAAAACACAACTTTGTCCAAGTTCTCTTCATCCAACTCCTACTCCAAATAACTTGTTCCTTTTAATGCTAAACTTTTATTCACATTGGCTCAACTTTTTCCTTTCACACAGTCTACCAGACTCACACACCAGCTTCTGCAGTTTCTCACTCACATCTTTTACCAATGCCATGTCATCAGCAAGTAACTACTGACTCACCTCCCAGGCCTCCCCTATCCCCAATTGACAGCATATCTGCTCCTTTGCCCAACACCCTTGTAATTACCTTTTTGCATTGTATGTGGAGGGAATTTGACACTTGTGAGTGTCCCATCTCTTGAATACTCTCTACTATCATACAGCCTCTTGAATTTATATATGCTGTTTGCATTAACCATGTTCTTAGCCTGTCTTTTCTGTTCATCCATCACTCTTGTACTATGAAAGTATTTCTTTAATCCTTATTTACAAGTTTCTAACTTAATTTCATGTTACATCTTCTGGTTGCTCTGTCCGTACATCTCGCATCTCTCAAAGTACTGTCCATTGTCCACTTTGTTCATCTATTTTAAAAACTTAAAGGTTGTAATTACATTATCTCTCAGTTTTTTCTTCCAAAGTGGGGAAATTTAAAGCCTCCAGCCTTTCCCTGTAGCTTAGCTCTCTTAATGCTTGTTCCATCTTTGTTGCCCTCCTTTGGTGGACCTTTTCTGTGAGCTCTTTGTGCTTCTAGTTTTAGCCTTATTTTTTATATGAATAGTATGTTGAATAATTTGTTATCCATATACTTGAAAGCTATTCTGATATTTACCAGCAAACAGTTTGTCTCCTTAGCTATCTCCTAATATGGGACTGGCGACAAGATGTTTACTCTCAAATCCCTCTCACACACAAAATCCTGAGGCTTATTTCCAGCAAGGTAATAATCATATCAATGCCATCTTTCACTCTGTCCCATCCTCATTACATGTGCCTAGGTTGAATTTCATGAAACATTTCAGACCAGCTTTGGAGTCTGTTTAGGTCTCCTTGGAAGCTAATGCAATCTTCTTTGCTTTTCATTTCCCCTCAAGACCTTTGCATCATATGCTAGCATATTCAGGTAGGATTCCATACCCTCAGACAAGTCATTGATATAAAAAAGAGATATGTAATGGTCCCAGAATCATACCCTGTGGCACTCTGCTTGTCACCTCAATCCATTTGGAAAAGGCTCCTCTGACATGCATCCTTTGTTCAATCCCATTGAGATAATCTTCAATACAACAAAGGAGTTTCCCCCTTATTCCTACTTCATGACCCAGCTTCTAAATCAGCCTCTTATGTGGTACAGTGTCAAATGCCTTCTGGCAGTCCAAATACAAACATTATACCCAGCCTTCCTTTTTTTCCAGGACTGATCCCACTTTCTCATAGAACTGTAAGAGGTTAGTTGCACATGACCTTTCCCTTAGACCTTGCTGTCTTTTACTTAGGAAATTTCTCTTCCACATAGTCATCTACTTGCTTTCTAATGATCTTACTCACCATGCTCATTAGTTAGAACAGTGTATAGATCAGGACCTGTTTCCAGTTTCCTTTCTCATCTGTCTATTTCCATTCTTTTAGTGCTATGCCTCTCTCCAGTGACATGAACAGTTTGTCAAGTGGTCTGTCAAGCATATATGCACACCTCTTTACCACATTTGAAATTTCAACAGGACCATGAGCCTTGTATGGATCAAATCCTTTTAATATATTTTTAATATCTTTTTTAGATATCTCAATGATTTCCAAAACCTTCGTCCCATTCCATGTATTGGTGTTGAGAATATTGTGTCTTCCATGGTGAAAACACTTTTGAACTTGCTTTTGAGTTCCTCACATATCCTTACACCATCCTAAAAACTTTTCATTCCGAATCCCTTTGCCTGATTAGCTGCTCCTTAACTAACAGCTGGCTCTTCATAAATATATGGTTTAGTTTTTGATTTTCAGCTGATTTGTTTACAATATTCATTTCCAAGTTTCCTTGCTCCTCTTTTCTCATCCAGGAATGTTTGTTCATTGCCCTCTTATACCTTGCAAATGCTAGATGGCTACAGTGTTGTCTATATAGCATCCACTAAAAACATTGTCTGCCACCCATATATTTTCAGTGGCAATACATAACTAAGGTTTATTTTGGCTACAAGCATATGATGCTCTCAGTATTAAAGCATCATACATCTGGTTGCTGAGACTGGTTTTCCTAACAGTGTGAGGACCAGCAACACGCCTCAGTGTGTCACCTCAGTGTGCCTCAAACTATCTTTAGTGAAGGATATTTTATCTTTACTCTTCCTGGCTGCCACTTTATTTTGGGAATTTTGCTTTTAGGCATTGTATTTCTTCTACCTGTGCTTCAAGATGGTTGATTCTTATCTTTCTAAGGAGATGAAAGCCCAAATTCTCACCTTGAGGCAGGGATATGTGGGTACATGTGAAATTTTTAGGTGCACTGGATGCTATCTATCTGTCTGTCTATCTATCTATCTATCTATCTATCTATCTATCTATCTATCTATCTGTCCATATATCTAAGCCCATTCCCTCCAGGAATTCCCTTCAAGGGGGTGGCCATAGCAAAAGAGTCACCAAATATCCTTATCCTTACATGCCTCCCCTCACATACACTATTCCATGCATTCTTGCACCATTTCTCTACCTACAGTATTCTTCTTCTACGTTGCCCCATGTCACAGATGGTCTTCCTCTCATGCCAACCCCTATAATTTTGATATCATACACTCTCCATGTAAACTTCCCTTCTTTTATTCTTTTATTATGTTTCACCCACTCTACCACTCCACAATTTATTCCCTTCTTCTATTAAGTGACCCAGTGATCTGTACTGCTCTCTCCTTCATCTCTCCTTCAATATTACCATACTTATCCAAGACAGCTCCTAAATACTTAAATTCTCTCATCTATTCCTGTCTCTCTCCCTCCATATCTGTAACATGGTTTAGTACACTTTCTTCTTTCACTCAATAGGGATTTGCAAAATCTAAACTTTCACCATTACTTTACTTCTGTTTATATTTACCTTGAATCATCTATGCATACACACATCATAAAAGACATTTACAATGTTCTGCAACTCCTCTTCACTCTCAGCAAACAACAAGGAATCATCTGCAGACAGCCATGTCACTAGCCACCATAAGCTCACTGCCGCATTCCACCTCTGCATTCCCTTTCCCAAGTTTTGCTTTCACCTTTCTTATCGCTCTATCGATATATATGTTAAAAAGCTATGATGAAATCACACAGCCCTGCCTCACACCCACATACATACTGAAACTTTTGCTTAATTCTCAATCCACTCTTACACATGTGCTTGCTACTCTATCGAAGGCTTTCACATCATCCAACAGGTGTTCCTACACCATGTATCCATAAAATATCCCATAAAGCTCATGACACATGATCAGTCGCCTTTCTGCAGCACCTCATCAGTGCCTCACTTCATTCAGGAGATCAAGACACTATGAGCCCAAAACATGGACCTAAAGATACTTTAGTCACTTTGCCACATCCATGCTCAGACATCTACAGATGGTGATCAAGGCTAAAGGAGAGATAACCAAGTACTGAAATGTAAGCATGATATCATCTTTGAAAATGTGTGGGGAAGTGGACAAAGTTTTTAGCAGACACTGTATCTTCATCACTACACATCTTGAAGCTTCTTTGCTTTATGACATCTTTTACTATGGTGTAAGGAAGAATGGAGAAGTAAAAGTGTTAGCAAGTGAGGAAATGAATCAGAAGGAATGCAAGAGGAGTACGAAAGAAGGGTGTCCAAAAGTTTAAATGGAAGTGCAGTAAATGTATGGATGCAGTTGTGTGTGATTGAGGTGTTTAAAATGTTTAGAGGAAGAGTATTAAAGGTTGTAGAGTTAGTGGTTGGATACAAGGTCGGAAGATTTAAGAATTAAAATGAAAGTGCATGGTGGATGGAAGAGATTAGAAATGCTGTGGAAGAGGAGAAAAAGGCATGTGGTAGATTGTTCAAAAGGAATGTACCAATGGAGATTCACCAAAGGGGGTGGGAAGAACATAAGATATGTAAGTGGAATGTTAAGTTCATGGAAGAAAGCAAAGAAAGATTAGATGAAGATTTGGGAAGAAAGCTGAGTGAAAAGTTTCAGGAAAATAAGAAATTGTGCTGGAGGGAAGTGAAAAAGGAAAGTGGTGGATGTGAGAGTGGAAATGTTAATATGCAAAGTAAGGAAGGTGTGTTACAGAATCAAAAGGAGGAAGTCAAAGGAAGATGGAAAGAGTATTTTGAAGAATTAATGAATGTGGGAGAAGGTGAGGCAGCAGTTGTTACAAGCATGGAGGAAGGAAGAAAAGAGATACAATTGCTGGGGCCTGACACAAGAAGGGAGGTAAAAAGGGTGATGAAGAGGTTGAAGGTAGGAAAGGGACCTGGAGTGGATGGGATTACTGTCAAAATGCAGAAGTATGGAGGAGAAATTGTGATAGAATGGATGCATCTGATATGCAGTTTAGCATGGAAACAGAAAGTTGTTCCTGAGAATTAGGTGAAAGCTATTATTGTTCCTTTACTTAATGGAAAAGGTGCTGAAAATGTATGTAGTAATTATAGGGGAATAAGTCTGTTAAGTGTACCAAGAAAAGTGCAAGCAAAAGTGTTGATTGATAGAGTGATGGAAGTGATTGAATGCAGAATAAGTGAGTAGCAAAGGGGTTTTAGGAAAGGTAGGGGATGTGTGGGTCAGATTTCTGTGGTGATAATGACTGTGGAAAAGTATATAGCAAAAGGTAAGAAGCTGTATGTAGCTATTGGATGTGGAGAAAGCATATGACAGAGCTGAATGGAATGCTCAGTGGGATGTGTTAAGGATATATTGGGTAGGGGAACAACTGTGTGATGGTGTGAGAGACTTTAGTAGAGTAGCAAAAGAATGTGGAAGAGTGGACAGAGAGTTGAGTGAAAGTTTCAGTGTACATGTAGGTGTGATGTCACCAAGGCATTTTAACATACATATGGTTGGAATGATAAGAGAGATGAAGGCAAAACAAGGAAAGGGGGTGTAGAGATGGAGTGTGATGGTAAGGTATGTTGGCTAGCAACAAGCCTGTTTGCAGATGTTACTGTTTTGTTTAATGAGAGTAAAGAGGAGTTGGAGAAGGTTGAACGTGTGTATTATGATGTGTGTAAGTGTAGGCGATTGAAGGTAAATGCTTGTAAAAGTAAAATAATGGTGCTTGAAAGGAAACCGAGTGAAATTATAGATCTTTCAAAACCCTATACAATGAAAGAGGAAAGTGTACTGAAACTGTGTTATAGGTATGGGGGAGAAAAACTGGAAGAGGTAAGAGAATTTAAGTAATTAGGAGCTGTCTTGGGTAAGTTTGGTGATATGGAATTAGAGATAAAGGAAAGAACAGTACAGGGCAGAAGAGTTATTAGTTCCCTTAATAGAATAATGAAGGGTAAAGGTGTAAGTATGGAAGTGAAGAAAGGATTAAGGGATAGCCCTGATCTGTTTAACCAAAGCATGGACATGGAATGAATCACAAACATCAAGAATCCAGGTTGTGGAAATGAGTTATTTGAAAGTAATATGTAGTATAACTAGATGGAATGTAGAAAGAATTGAGGGAGTGTATGAGAGATTTGGTATGGCAAGAAATGCAAAAGGAATGAATTGTGGGGTGTTAGAGTGGGTGAAACGTAATACTTTGAGATGGTCTGGGCATGTAGAAAGAATGCAAAATGGGGAATTTACAAGGAGAGTGTATGATAGTTTAAGTGAATAGGTTGGTGTGAGAGTAAGATCACCCATGACATGGGGAAGTAGAGTGGAAGAGTACTGGAAGGAGAGAAATAGTGGCAGAATGTGTGGAACGGTATATGCGAGGGAGGCATTGGAAAATGGATTGGAAAATGGAAACTCTTTTGCTGTTGCCAGTCCCGAGAAAGGAGTTCCCCATGGGGACAAGTATCAGAGATGTAGATAGATAGATAGATTATTAAAGAATTTCCTCTGTGTTTGAGGTACCTATGCCTCTACTCCATTGTAAATGCAACAGAACCTCTCAGCAGAAAGCTGTGGTTCCTGGCTACTGAATTCTATTTCCCAGTCTCTGTTACCTCCCATATTATCCCATCCATAAACAAAATTAAACAACCATAGTGACATCAACCACTCCTACTGCAAACTTACCTTCATCTGGAATCATTCACCCTCCTCTCTTCCTACCCACACAAATGCCTTACTCTCTTTATTAAAGCTCTTCACCTCCTTTAGAAACTTTTCTCATACACCATATATTTGCAACTCCATCCACAGAGCATCTCTGTCAACCCTGTCATGTGCTTTCTCCAGATCCATAAATGCCACATACAAGTCCTCTTTCCGTAAGTATTTTTCACATATGTTCTTCAAAGCAAACACCTCATCCACGCATCCTAAACCACTCCTGAAGCCACATTGTTCCTTCCAAGTCTGCAACTCTATGCATACCACTGCTCTCAGTCACCACTGTCACATACAGTTTACCAGGTACACTTATAATTCTGTAGTTTAAACCTTCACTTTTGTTCCCTTTACATCTCTATTTTAGCATTATACAGGTATTCCATCAATCCTCAGGCAGCTCAGCATGAGCTGTACATACATTGAAAATCCAAACGAACGAATCAACAATACAATTACCCCCTTTTTTGATAAATTCAACAGCAATCCTATCTACTCAATCCACCTTGCTACACTTCATCTTATACAAGGCTTTCACAACCTCTTCTTTTTCACCATATCTCTTGCCATGACTCTATCCCTTCACATACCCCCTTGTCCAAAACATTTCACATATGCCACACCATCATCAAATACATTTAACAGTCCTTCAAAATACTCACTTCATCTTCTCACCTCATTTCTGCCTGTTATCACTTCCCCTTTTGCCTACTCCACTGATGTTGCCATTTGTTTTCTTGTTTTTTTCCACTCTATTAACACCCATCAAAAAATTTTTCTTATTCTCCCTAAATTTAGCTGTTACTCACTTAACTCAATTCTCATTGCCCTCTTTTTCCTCTCACTTTGTCATTTACATCTCCGTCACTTTCCCTCCTTTCTTGCACATAACACTCATAACCTCCCTATACTCTTTAACAAGCAACAGAACTTCATAATTGCACCATTGACCATCCTTTCTCACTTGTCCACCTCCCACATGCCACATACTTCAGTTGCACATATAAGCAGTGCTTTCCTGAATGCCTCCCATTTTTCACCAACTCCCCAAGTGTCATTTAATTAAACAAGCCTCTTTTCCAAGCTCATTCACTGTCACCCCTATCTTTCCACTCATCATGAGCTATTTTTTAAAGCCTCTAAAACACTCACCTTTGCCTCCACAAAATAATGATCAAAGTTCCCTCCAGGTACTCCTCTCAGCTATTCACATCCAAGAGTCTCTTCTTTGCACGCCAAACAGTTAGTACATAATTCAGTAATGCTTGCTTTTCATTACCCCCACTCTCCCATATATACTCATGTATGTCCCTCTTTTTACAGCAGGTATTTCCAATCACCAGTCCTTCCCCCCCCCCATAAATCCGCAGGGTGTTCGCCATTTATTCAAAAAATTGGCTACCCCTAGCCCCCTAATTATACCTTCAACTTCCACATTACTTTTGCAAAACTCACCCATCATTGATATTCGATCCTATGCATCAAAACTGTTAACACCCTCACTCAGCTCCTCTAAGAACACTCACCTCCTCCTTAATGCTTTTGTTTCCAGGTGCAAAAGCTCTAATAATCACTTACCTCTCATAATGTTCATCAATTTTTACCTTCAACAGTCTTGAGACTCACTTTTGTACACTCTTTCATATATTCCCACAATTCCTCTTTCAGCAAGAGTGCTACCCCTTCCTGAACTATTACCCTAACACTAACCCTTGACTTTACTTTTAAAACATTCCCAGACCATTCATCCTCTTTACCCTTTCACTTTGTTTCACTTAGAGCTAGAATATCTGGGTTTCTCTTCTCAAACATAATACCTATCTCTCCCTTCTTCTAATCTTGGTTACTTGCTCTCACATGCAAATAACCTAGCCTGAGCCCTTGAGAAGGAAGAGAACTCCTTACTTAGGTCCTTCCATTTTGACTTTTAGAAATTAGAAATACAAGGAGAGGAGGATTCCCAGTCCCCCAATCTCATCCTGTTTAGTTGCCTTTGAAGACGTATAAAGAATATGTGGGAAGTATTCTTTCTCCACTATCTTCAGGGGTAGATAGTAAACACAAATAGTGATAAAGTGTTGTTTAGTGAATGTGGGTCATGAAGCTCCCTCCTCCACCCCCTCACCCTCCAGGTGAATTACACATTACAGTATGAGGTTGTCTCATGGTCTACATTGATTTTACATACTCTCTATGTTTACATGTATTTCTTCCTGAAATATTAATAAAACAATGAATTTGCATCTGAGGCTCACCCCCCCTGGTTTTCCCCACCCCTTCCTCATTCCCTCTGCCACCCCCTTTTAAGGGCTGTATGTTTTAACTACAGCACTATACCATTGTCATAATAGTTATGTTAGCTCCCTTTTTCTAACTTGTCCCACACATTTACATGGGTTTTGTATGTATTAATAACGGGAAACAGAAAACTTGAAGACCTTTTATTTTTCCAAGTTATGAGCAACTTTCTGCAAGTCCATCAGTGTATTATTATTATTTGATTAATGTATTATGCCCAAGGGTTCAGCAAGCCTAGCTGCAACCCATGCAGCCAAATGTTAAGAACATGAGCACTTGTGTCTTGCAGGACATGCTATTACTTATGATACAGAGACATTAGAGGTAGCTTCAGGACAGTGGGACTTAGCACCCATCAAAGTGTGGGTAACATACAAGAATGACATTCAGATTTTAATGTACAAGTAAGTGGTGACATACAGTAATTAGTGACTCTCCTTGTGGTAGGAGTTCTCTGACAGTGGAAGAGTTGAGGCAATAAGGTTGAAGCGCATTAGCATTAGGACAGTTACAGTTTGCAGACTTGCCAGATAGGTCTGTAACCTAACCTAATGCTGTATGGGCAAAGAGAACATTATGTCTGATGTAGAAAGCGATCTTAGTGTTGGAAGGATGTACTCTCGGCCTGTTCATCATCCCTGCAATGGGTTATGGGGAAAAGAATGGCTAAGTGAACAGAGGAGGGAGGATGCCATTCCAGGGAGGGCAAGTCTACAGGCATTCTTAGCCAGAAGGTCAACAGTGTCATTGTTTGTTATTCTGCCGAAGATGAAATCCAAAAGAAATGTATAATGAGAATTCTCAAGGGCTAAAGCTAACAGACTTATGTTGAATTAAAGAGAGGCGTCTAGACTTACAGGAGGAAAGGGTCTGAAGGGAAGATTAAGCATCACATATGATCACACCATTTAATCTTCTCTGAAGGAGGAGATTAATAGCATGTACGAGTCCATGCAATTCACTGTAGGTAGAGATTGACCAGTAGGGAGGTGTGTGGCCAACCCAACCTGCTGCTGGCAGGTCCATGTCGAGTGAGAGAGAGCACACCTTGCTCTTCCATCTGCCTGTAGAGAACTGTCAGTGTATTGGTGGTGTACAGCAAGGATTGATGATGAGATTCCATTTATGGTTTTCAGAGCTAATTGTTTTTGAAGGAAAGGTGAGTCCAGCTTAGAGGTGTGAGCAAAGGAGACTGCTGGATGGGGTTTCCTCCAGGGTGGAGGACCATGCTAAACCTCTGCTATAGGCACATCATCATCAAGGTTTGGAAGTACAGAACAAATTATTTTGATGAAGGTGATACATCCTGGCAGAATTAGAGGCCAAGGTGCATTTGGTTAAGGGAAGTTGTAAGGACATGAGAATAATGTGGGGTGGGTGGGGAGTGCAAGATGGGGAGAGTGGAGACATTTGACCGGAGTAGGAAGCATTGGTATATATTCTCAGCAAGAGGAGGATGATTTAGCTCAGTTTGCACATTCACTGTTCTGGTGGAGGTGGGACAGCCCAAGATAAATCTACTAACTTTTAAGGGGATTTAGGAATTTCTTGGGAAAGGTAATTAACAACAGATCAGAGAACCAGAATGCAAATGGTTCTTATTATGTAGATAGATATCCCAGCAGTATTGTTGGTGAGCCTCATGAGAATTGGAATGATATGTTATACAGGGTTCAATATGCTGTCAGTGGACTGAACCAGGGCATGTGAAGTGTCTGGGTAAACTACAGAAAGGTTTGTAGGGCCTGGTTGTGGATTAGGAGCTGTGGTTTTGGCACAGTACACATTACAGCTAGAGAAAGGATGTGAGCAGATGCAGCCTTTCTTCATCTGTTCCAGGTGCCACCCCTCTAATGTAAGAAATGACAATCAGGTATGAAAAAATATATCTCAAAAAAATTTTGAAAATCTACTCTTAATTCATAGCTTGTTAGCAAAGACTAACTTGTTTGCATGTAAACATACTAGGTGTTAGGTTGCAGATTAACGTACAGAAATCACAGCCTGACCCAACTGTGTCTAGTTTCAGCTGTATTGGCAGAAATTCAAAAGTAAGACTCTGGCTTTATTGGTAGTACACACTTGCACTGGCTGTTTGCATTCACAATAAACACTTATCAGCAAAGCTGGGAAGGAGAAAATCTTGTGCAGTTTTTTAGTGTATACAGACTGCTTATCTTTCATAGATCATCTTATGGTAGGTTAATTCCTACCAACTGTATCAACCTTAGCTTGTTCACTTCTACTAATAACTTGATAGCTCTTGCCTTTTTTTTGCCCATGTAGATTTTTTGTTTAAGAAAACTGAATGCCAGTTGTATTGTTGATAATATAACTGTAGATTACTTTGTAACATAAACATCTCTTACCCTGGCCAAATTTTTAATGTTGTCACTAGTGTGTGTTAATGCCACAGTACACCCATATTTTCTTGTTTTCAGTTTGTCCTGCAATCACCTGCTCAACTTACCCATGTGAAAACTGCGTGTTTTGCAACACTAGCAAGGAAGTGTGAAAATCTCTCTGAATCATGTTTTTTTGTCCTTATCACCTACTTGATATGGGCATGGAAAGTTATGTTACATAATCACTATATATTTCAGTTGGCATATACTTGGGTGGCAAGATTAGCCTAAACCTGATGTTACATCATCACTATTTATTTTTTAGTTGGCATATATCTGGCTGGCAGGATTAGCCTTAACATAAGAATTTCAACAAAGGATTCCATAATTGCTAAGAACTACAAAAGCCATAGATATGATTTAGCTCCTGAGATTTGAATACCAAGTGCTTCTCCTTAACTGTAGTTCCCCAATCTAATATTTCTTTTATCTATTTCTAGGTGAAGCCAAAGAGGGGTGTTGTTACAGATAAGGAGGAATTGGAGAGCTGGCTCAAAACATCTGAATTTCCTCTTTTACCTCCAAGAGGACAAGAGGCATTCTTCAAGTAGGTTCATTTGGTCATTTGATTTCTAATATATTGTTCTACAAATATGGATATTGTGTAACAAAGCTTGCTTTAAAAATTAATTTTTATTTCAGGTATCTTCGAGGCAACTATTACCAGGAAGATAAAGATATTACAGACATAGATGTAAAAGCTGAAGGTATGACTGATAATGCCAGAAGGTACCAGTTCTGGCTCAAATGTCAGAGGTTGGACTTGGGCAGTCTTTTTGCACTGTACATATGTGATGATGAAACAAATGTGCCAGATGTAAATACATTTTTTGGAAAGTATAAAGACAGGGAGGATGTTAAAGACAAAAGTCCGAGTGACATCTTGAAAGAAAAGTTAAGCAGTGCTCAAAAATTAGATAAATTCATACTTGAATTAAAAGATATAATGAGACCTGACTTAGACCAAGATTTTGCAAAGTTCAAGGAATACCTTGAAAAGGAATATGGAAAAAATGGAGAAAAAATAAAGTAGATAAAGTTCATATTGGGCCAGGAAGAATTTCTTTGATTTGTTAATCATGTAGTTAAAGATTCATCATCCATTTATTGGTGCTCTTGAAAATTCTTGTACCAGGCTCCATTGGAGTTTTATTGTGTCTTAAAGAAACTTTGTCCCTTAGATGGTAGTAAGGATATCTTGACCATGGCTTTGTGACTGAGTAAATTTATGGATTTACATTGTTTGATAAAGATTCTGTATATGATTCTTAATTTATATATGATCATATTACACATAAAAGATTTTGTTCAGTGTTCTTGAATTGCTGTTCAGTTTTTTCATTTGATTTGGTATATC
This sequence comes from Panulirus argus, assembly GCA_038088735.1. Taxonomy (NCBI): domain Eukaryota; kingdom Metazoa; phylum Arthropoda; class Malacostraca; order Decapoda; family Palinuridae; genus Panulirus; species Panulirus argus. Next base: position 2,639 of record JAYMFT010387632.1, on the reverse strand, counting down.
TCAGAGAGACTTTATTGCATTCTACAAAGTTATTTTAAATTTTTGTGAAAGGGTTAGAAAACTTTTTAGGTTTTTACCATCAGTATCATTTTATTGATCCATGTATGTATCCTCACATTATGGATGGAAGAGCTATACATCAATATATTTGTATCCTGTTATTGTGTAAAGGATTATATGCTTATTTGACAGGATTGTGAACAACTAAAGACTGACCCAACAAGGCTGGTACTTCATAACATTCCTCTATTCAGTGGCAGCTTAAGTACTTAGTCTTTAATGTGTGTGTTATGCCTTTAATATACAGTGTCGGCAAAAAAATTTTTTCTGTTTCCCCATACATTTTCAAAGGTGATGTCACACTTACATGTTATTATTTTGTCACCTCTCCTTTGGCCTTGATTACCATCTCCAATTGACAAAGTTCCTGAAGTCTTCAAAGTTCCATGTTTTGGTTCCATAGGGCCTTCATCTGAATAAGGTAAGGCACTGATGAAGTGGTGCATGAAGCATCCACCTGATCGTGTGTTCTGAAAGGTAAGGTAAAGAGCCAACCATCTTGAAACACAAGTGGAAGAAATTTGGCACCCAGGAACAAAATTTCTAAAATGAAGTGGCAGTCTGGAAGAGTAAAGAAAGAACATTATTCCCTCAAGATAGCCTGAGGTACACTGAGGCAGGTTACTGGTGCTCATACCATTAGAAACACTAGTGTCAGCAACCAGATGTACGATGATTTCACCATGAGAGCATCATTTGCTTGTACCCACAATAAACCTTAGCCATGTATCGTCTTTGAAAACATATGAGGGGCAGACAAGGTTTTTTTGTGGACACTATAAAGTAAGCCCTCACCTTTAAATAAACGATTTCAGAGAAAAATTTTGAAGTTATTTAATTTCATATGTAAAAGAGTTTAAATATCCTTACAAATATTTGTATTGCATACTAATCAAACAATATTTTTTCTCATACTTGTTCAACTTTTTCCATATAACCAAGGTAGCACCAGGAAAGAGACAAAGAATAGGCACTCATTAGTTTACATTTAGTCTTTCTCCACAGTCAAGGTCCACAGACTCATGACCACTTCATGTGTACTAGGTCAGTCCATTGACGGCTCATAACCCTGTGTACAACATCATTCCAATTTGCTCCATCCCATGCATGTGTCACATCCTCTTGAAAGTTCAGGCTTCAGTAACTTAAGGCATCTTTCACTCCATCCTTCCATCCCATCTTCAGTCACCTTTCCTCCTTGTTCTCTTAGATTCTGACACAGTAAGTATCTCCTCACCATCCTCCATAAGTCCAAACCATTTCAGTTACCCTCCTCAGCTTTCACAAACATACTTTACATACTACTATATCCGTCTCTTGTACTTGACAGTGCGACAGCGCTCCTTTGGCATTCCACACCCAGCACACCCACCCTCTTCCATCCATTTGTGTTTTGTGCCAGCGTCTCACATCCATACAACACCTTCAGGACAACTGTACCATTAAACTCACCCATCTTTGCCCTCACTTACCACAGTACACCTAGGACCTTTGACCTCACTCACCTCAGTGCACAAAGGACCTTTGCTTTCTCACCCACCATATAAATCATTTCAGATCCTATGGTTCCAACTACTGCCATGTCCACTCCCAAGTATCTGAAACACCCTACTTCTAGTTTCTCCCCACTCAAACACACACTCAGACCAAACTGTCTCTTTCCCCTGCTAAACATCAATACCATTCTTTTCTGTTAACTCTCATCTTCTTCCTACCATGCACTCTACCAAACTCGGACACCCGTTTCTTTAGTTTTTCTTTTGATTCTGCTACCAGACCCATTTCACCTATAAACAGCAGGTGACTCACCTTCCAGGGTCCCCCACCCTAACAGACTGCAAACTTGGCCCTACATACTTACTCTGAAAATCCTGATTAACCAACCAACAACACTGTCAATCCCTTTCTTGAGAAGTTCAACTACCACCCTATCTATATTGACTTACTTTGATTATGCTTTTTATCAAAACATTAAAGATATACTGTATTATATTATACTTGATCGCTGTTTCCTGTGTTAGCGAGGTAGCGCCAGAAAACAGACTAAGAAAGATCCATCCACATACACGCACATAAACGTACATGTCTATATATGTATTTATGTATTTATTATACATGATCACTGTTTCCTGAGTCTGCAAGGTAGTGCCAGGAAACCGACAAAGAAAGACATATCCGCTCATATACACACATATATACATACATGCACATATATGCACAATACATACATATACATGAATACATACTTATACATACGCATACATATACACATGTACATATTCATACATGCTCACCTTCATCCAATCCTACTACCGCCCCGCCCCACAGGAAATAGCCTGGCCACCCCCTGCATCCGGCGAGGTAGCACCAGGAAACAGACTAAAAAGGCCACATCCGCTCACACTCAGTGTCTAGCTGTCATGTGTAATGCACCAAAACCACAGCTCCCTCTCCACATCCAGGCTCCACACACCATTCCATGGTTTACCCCAGACATTTCATATGCCCTGGTTCAGTCCATTGACAGCACGTCGACCCCAGTATACCACATCGTTCCATTTCACTCTATTCCGTGCACG
>JAYMFT010387621.1:0-19965 GCA_038088735.1 Panulirus argus | reverse complement strand
TGGGGTCTGCCATGGTTCGGTTGGATCACGCTGGGGGTCTGCCATTGTTCGGTTGGATCCGGCTGGGGTCTGCCATGGTTCGGTTGGATCACGCTGGGGGTCTGCCATTGTTCGGTTGGATCCGGCTGGGGTCTGCCATGATTTGATTGGAGAAAAGGACGCGGGTTAAAGGCGCATTCTCGAAGCGGGGTTCAGGTTTTCGCATGAACGGGTTTGTGGGATGATGCCTGGGTCATGACAGACTTCAGGAATAGCAATGATGGCATCACCTCACACGGGGGATAGGAGAGAGAGTGGGGAGGGGGGGATGGTCTCTGGTCAAAATCCAAGTCGTCCTGATAAATAGTTGATGATACTGAGTGCAAACAAGTGCAAGTTAACGAGGGTGGGACACGGCGAAAGGTCTTGGTGCATTTATTGCTTTGCAAGACGTACGTAAGCCGTAGGAATCTGTGTATGTGCGTCAGAGTGACTCGGGGGGGGGGGGGAGGTCGTCGCTGTATCTAATCTGGCGCCAGAGTTACACACACATCAGGAGAACTGTGAAAGTTAAATTTGTGTTCTTGCAAGTACAAGCATAAATAAAGCGTTGGTTAGCTGGTGGCAATATATATGTTAGACCAAAACTGGATTATGCCTGTCGAGTCTCCTTACCGTACCTAAATAAGCCCAAGGATCTAATTGAAGAGATGGAGAGAAGGGCGTGTAAGATGGTCGCTGGAATGAGAGAGACCTGAGCTACAACGAGTGGGTTGAGGGCTACAGATTTGCATGCCATGGACAGGTTTCAGAATCAGTCGACACTTGATAATTCTTTAGCACGTGCAGTACCAGATTGATCACAGGTCATGACTAGAAGCTACTTAAAGACATATTGTCTTAGTGTGGGCGTCGGACGGCTGGCACAACAGTAAACACTGTGCAACGGTGAGCGCCAACGGTATGCAAATGTTGACAAGGCTACTTGATGGTAAACTGTGCCCGTCTTGCTTTCCACTCGGCTGGCCCATCCCTCTCACTAGCATGCGCTCATGGCTCTCTCTCTCTCTCTCTCTCTCTCTCTCTCTCTCTCTCTCTCTCTCTCTCTCTCTCCCCCATCTTTTTCCAGCCGGCTGTTGAGCCGGAGGAAGAGGTGGGTTGGTGGGGAGGTGCCGTCTGCCGTGCTCTCCCGTTTCTAACACAATGTTCAGATTTATTTTTTCATTTTTTCTTTTTCCAGAGAACGTCGTCATGAACAGTCAGGTCTCCTGTCGTCTGTCCTTCCCGTGTGCTCCCTGTGCTCTTCCTCCCTCAAACCCATGGATTTCTTTCCCTCCCTTTCAGTCTTATCCTCCCTTTCCTACCTCTCACCCATGGCCTCCTCTCCCTGACTCTCACCCATAGCCTCCTCTCCCTCGATTACTCTTCCCTTTGTTCTGACTTCCAAATGCTGAATTAGATTTTGCTTCCGCCGCTCACTCGTTATCTCCTCTCTCCCCTGACTCACCTCTCCCCTGCCTACCCCTTCAACTCACCCCTGCCTCCCATACCTCTCCCCACACCTTCATGCCTCTCCCTACGTGCCTGTTCACCCCCCCCCCTCCCCTCCCCGCTCCCCTTCTCCCTCACCTGACGCTGCCAACACAGGGGGAACCACAAGCTACGCGCTTCGTTGGTGGCGAGTGAGAGGGAGGCTGGGGTGGATCGGATCTGTGGTTGGGGTGGAGAGAAGGGAGGGTCGCCCGGGTGGAGCGATGGATGGAGGGGAGTGGAGTGGTGGAGAGTGTGGGGAGGGATAGGCAGAGGGAAGGAAGATTCTTATAGGTGGAGGATGAGGTGGAACTGTCAAGTGGATTTGGTGGACTGTATGATTGACGGTATGGGGCTGTTTGGTGGATGGTGTGGGACGGTATGGTGGATGGGATGGAAGTGTGTGATGGACGGGGCTGCAGCATAAGCGGGAGGGGGAGTAGAGAGTCAGTGGAGATGGACAGGTTATAAACATACACACACACACACAGGAATCTCTCGCCTGTTTACAACCTTTTCACTCCATCATCGTTTTATGATAGCAGGCGACGATAAACCAGCTTTGCCGTTTTGGGTGATGTTTAACTCCTTTGTTACATCACCACGAACACAAGACCAGCGTTGCTGTGTTAAATGCTGTTGTCTGTGTGTGTGTGTGTGTGTGTGTGTATCGAAGGAGGAGGTCGTGAAGGCCTCAGGCGACACACGCACAGATGTTGCGAATATCGGTGGCTCTAGCACATATTGGCCTTAGGTGTACAGTCATGAATTTTCTTTTATTAATGACAAGGAGAGTGAAGGGTTATATATAACGTGTTGGCAAGTGGTAGTACAGATGGAGAGGGCGTGAGTATGTGGACTGAAAGCCAGCAACCCACGTGAAAATGGGGCAAAATGAGCAAAAAATAAACATCGACCTGATCTAGTGTGGGGTACGTGACAAACGGCGCAGTGCTAGCTCGCTGTCTCCCGTCGTCACTACTAACCTTTCTGGTATCCGGGCGGGTGTAGAGTACCTCCCTGCAAGGTGGGTGCCTCTCACCCGCTGCCAGGTGCCACCTAGTGTGTGTGTGTGTGTGTGTGTGTCTTAGAACACAACAAAGCGATTATTTGGATAAAAAATGTTGTGGATTCATGATTTGAATCTCAACTGTTTCCAACCTCCCGCTCATAAGCAGACATGCACTCCCGTATCCTTTACACGCACGAGACGCGAATAGAAAAGCAGGCAAAAAATAGACACACACACCAACACACACACACACACACACACACACAAGCGCGTGCCTCGTTACAACAACTGCATGGTGAAGACGATCAACTATAAACATATTTCGGTCTGCTGCAGTGGAGGAACCGTCGTCCCCTGCGGGATGGGGGGGAAGACTTACCCTGGAGTCTGGCCGCCCAAGGCCCCACTAAATCATTCACTCGGCTGCAGCGGCCGCCGTGACGGACAAAGGGCAAGGTCGTGGTTGAGGCAGTCCCTGAGGCGGGGTGACCTGGGGGATCCTGGTGCATAGGAAGCACCTGCAAGCACCGCCAGTTCCCTACCACAGAGCCCCTGAAACGGGGTTACCCACCCATTCACCCCGCGGGGAAGACGGATGGGCGTCACACCTTCGGAGTCCCTCAGTCTGCCTGACGTACAGACGCCCCAGAGCAACGTTACGGCGTCGCAGACATCGTCAGTGGTCGGTCCGGTTCGGCGACAACTGCGGGCTATCTGGCAACAGCTTCCCGACGGATGCCGCGGAGCCAGCAACAGGCACTTCAGCAGCTGAGCACGACAGAGCGACCCTCGGGTTGATGGTCAGGCTATTCGTACCCAAAAGGGTCATGGGGTCGTGTCGTCGTGCCCAAGGGTCGTGTCGTCGTACCTGAGAGGGAGACAGGCTCATGTCTCGCTCTTTTTTTTTTTATTGGGGCTGACCATCGTGCAGCTGACCGTACTGGGGAAGACCAGCGGGTCTGCCGCCAGGTCCTTCCTGCGTCGGGCCTGGCATGGCATGACACGTGACGTGTGTGCGTCTCGCACGACGTAGACTTACCTGCACACTTACGAATTCAGCCTCACTGAGGCTAGGCCCCTCACACTCCGACACACACCTGCCCCATTGACCTGGCCCTCTCACCTGGACCACTCACCTGGCCCTCTCACCTGGCCCTCTCACCTGGCCCTCTCACCTGGCCCTCTCACCTGGACCACTCACCTGGCCCTGTCATCTCTTCCCCTCACATAGACCTTTTGCTGCTTCTCTTCTCTTCTCCCTTTGCCAATACTCTCATCTGGCTCTCACCTGGTTCACCCGTCACTCTAACTCCCCCTCCCCCTGTTACTCTCACCTCTCCCTGCCGAGCAACCCGGGTTAATCAGATGTTTGTAAGCAACAGGAAGCCTTGCGTCAGGCGGTCCTGACGTCACTGCAAGAGGTGAACGGAGTCTCTCAGCTCCCGACTTACTTGCCCCCAGCACTCTTTGTTGTTGCGATGCCCTTGGCCCGTGTTAGCTGGGCCGCGAGTGTTGTCCTGCCATGTCAGCTGGGTTGTGCAGAGGGGCACCAGGCCCTGTAGCGTCTCCTCGGCCACGGCAGCTGCAACGCGTGTTGCACCGTGCCACGGTAGGCGGACCGCACCAGGAGGGTCAAGAGAGAGCATGGTCCCGGGTGGCACTCTGGTCTGTCGAGAGGCTCTCTCACCAACACAAAGTTCGTCTTCGTGTTTATATTGGTGGCCATATTTCTTTGTTATGCTGCTATCTCCCGCAATGAAAACATGGCTGGAAAACTAATGTATATATATGATTACCCCGGGACCTCTCCCTCTCTCTCTTTCCCAAGGGCGGGCTTACACAGGCCAGCGGTGTGCTGCGCTCGCTCAGTAGCGGGGACAATGTAGACTCTTTGAAGTGAGGGTTTTTCCCGAGGGGGCTTTACTCTCTGTGTGGGCAACTGATGATGTCGTACCCCCGCCAGAGGCGACTCCTCACTCGCGGCATGACCTCAGTGGAGGCGGGGAGCGACGAGGCAAATGAAAGTTGGGATGAGCGAGCATGAACAGATTTCTCTCCCTCCTCTGCCTCACTTTCCTCTCATCCTCCTCTTCTGTTCCATCAGCCGATCTCCCTCCCTCCCTCCCTCCCTTCTGCCGTGCTCTGGACCGACGTATCTTCGTCTCGGCTTCATTACGTTCCCTCACACCTCGCTACGGTCTTTGGTGGTAGTGGTGAGGCAGGTGTGTATATGAGGGTATGAGGGGGAGCCTCTGATTTTGGTGAGGTTATTATACGCACGTTAATGTGTTATTACCATATGTGCACACCGGCGCGGCACGAGTTTCCCTCTGGTGGGTCCCCCCTCGCCTCGCCTCGCTATGTATGGCAGAGTTCCGTGTCAGAGACATGTTAATTATTTTGTTCCCAGGTTAACGAGGCCGTAAATTAACCCGTCGAGTCCAGTTTTCCCCTCCGTGTGTACAGCGGGGATGCTTGTACGCCGTACATGTAAGTACACAGTGTGCGTGTACATGAACTGTACCTTACACTCAATGAGTACATGTGGGTTGTATCATCTGTTCAGGAGTGTACAGTGAGCATAAGTAGTGTGGAGGCAGCCCCAGCAGTCTGTTCTCCTTGTCATTGGCTCACCTAGTGAACTGTTCTCATTACTTTGCCTCCGTCGTCTGTCTGTAAACCAGACAGTTGTCGTCTGTCTGTCAGCTCGTCTCCTCGAAAAAAAAAAAAACACGGCGGCAGTTGAATCGAAACTGCCGGAGTGATCCACGGTCGTTCTCGTATCACGCCTCATTTCCTGCCGATCCAGCACCCAATATGGCCGTCGTGGGGTAAATTGCTCTCGCGACTGGCTGAGACCAAACTCTTGTTGGAAAGCAGAGAGAAAATTGAAGAAGAACTTCACAGAAATGATAAACACTGGTTGCTTAGGGCCATCCTTACAGGGGAAGTCATGTATGTGGAAGGTTTCGGGTCTGTCGGGCCGGTACGAGCAGAAATGTTCAATAAGAAAGAGAAGCTGGGCCGAGAGCTGTCGGAATGGAACTAGATGAAGCGGCCTGATAGATATGCTGTCCCCCATTACAGTTTTTTTTTTCAGACCCTTGGAGACCATTTTTCAAATCCAGTTTTGCAGCTGTTAACTTTGATGTAGAATATTAACACTGACAGTTTTCATTAACTTTTAGTCTAATAGTCTTAGTCTGTGAAATTGAAATAATCGTCCTGAAAGATACTGAATTGGAAAAGGTGTTCCAAGGTGAAGAAATTATATGTCTTTTGATCCTTTTGATCATATATTCAAGCACTGAGCACGAAAGTGCGGTATCAAAGGCACGGCATTCTATTTTGGGTCAGAAGTTTTGGTTCTGGAAAAGTTAGACTGGTCCAGGGTTTGGCCCGAATCTGAGGAGGAGGAGGGCGTGTTCCTTCTCGTACTTTGTCGCTCTTTTGGCAATTTTTCCTTCAGGCTTCAGCCTGCGCGCCTTCGTCAGCTGCCGCAGGGGGGTTCCAGATGCTGGTATGCGTATTTATCGATGAGAAAAGTGACAGGGAAACACTCCGACGACTTTGGGGTTGGATCGGTCGAATGTGGCAGAGTCTTCGCCGTCCTTAGTCCCGTATGGCTTGGAAGGCGGACGGGGTCCCCCTGTCCCTCAGCGGCCAGGTACCGGGACAGCGGGTCGCAGTTTTCCAGCCAGAAATAACCAGTCTTTATCTACGCCCGTGCCTCTTCTCTCTATTGATCCCACTTCCTCCGTTCTGTCTCCTTGCTCCCGTTCTTATCCTTCTCTTCTTCTTCTTCTTCCTCCTCCTCCTCTTCTTCGTCTTCCTCTTCCTCCTCCTCCTACACGTATGACCAGTACCAGAAGCAGTGCCGCGCTCAGCCCAACATATGCCCAGACGAAAGGCAAACAAACCAAGCTAACCAGAGGCTACAGGAAGGTAAAAGTCCTGGACTAAGAATAGACAGAGGCGGCACCAATATGGCCGCCTCCGCTCGCCCCCGAACACGGTAAGTAATGAAGACCGTAATTAGAGAGCAGAGTAATGATATGGTTGGCCCAGCCTTACTTCTCTCTCTCGCTCTCTCTCTCTCTCTCTCCAAAGAAAGCCAGCTTCACACAGTATTTTTATCCTTTGATTTGACCAAGCTAATAGTACTTTCAATAGCACGACCAGAGGCGATCAGTCAAAAACTTCATTTTCAATAAGATTTAGCTGAGTGACGATGTATATTAGTACGATATGCCAGGAGGGTCATTAGTTAGTAGTTTGGGTTTAGCATTAGTGTATTAGACTAGACACACACGCGTCTGCTACGGATCACTGATTGTGTTTGGAGAGAAAAAGGTTTTCAGTTCATTTAAGAATTTTTTCTGTCCTGTGGCTTGAAAAGTTACAAAAACATTTATATGTTCATGGGCCATCATGTACTAAGCCGTGCCGTGTTTAGCAGAAACTCTTGTCTGTGTCAGTTTCGTGAAACGTCTTCGCGTGATTAGAGTTACAGGAGGGAAACGTGCGGCTTAGCGAAGTGTCGTTCAACACACACACACAGACACACACACGGGTTCTTACGACACTTGACGGAGGTAGTTGGACTCCGGTAAGGGAGGGACTGACTGCTTGAGTGAATCTTAGAGCGAAGTGCGGGGTGTTCTGACCCCAGGAACGCGTGGGGAATGAATGTCGTAAAAACCTTCTTTCTCCGAGCCCAAAACCATTAAATTTGTCGTTTCCAGGATTATTTTCCCGGACCCATCTCCTGGAAGTGTTACCTAAACCTATCTTCGAGAAATTTTTCCTTAAATCACCTTCCAGAGATGTTGCCCAAACCTATCTTCCAGAGCTTTTGTAAAGGCGTTTCACAAACAGCACAGCGAAATTCCCTGACTGTGATACTTTTTTTCGGGACGTCTGGCAGTAATGTTTGAGGATCATCGCCGAGAATTTCCTTTGGCATGCATCGGGAAGTTTCTGAGAATCGTGGAGATTATTTCCCCAGACCTGCGGCATAATATCTCCGGAACTGTGGGAGATGTTTCTTCATACGACCTCTCCAGCTGTTAAGTGTCTGGTCGAAGCATTTCTCCCGGGTTGGCAGCGATGGTTGCCCACGCGTGTCGGCCAGCGAGACCGATGTGGGGGGTCGTGGCTCTTACGTAAAGAAAAAGGGAAACTGAACACGCGCGCTAGGGCGTGACCCCCCCCCCCCACACACACACACCCCACCCTCGGCCTCCCCCTCCTCTATTATAACCCCAGTGTTCATGATGGTAGTAGTAAATTTTTTTTTCTGTGTATTTTCGGCCTTTGCTCGCATTTAATTAATGAACTTTTAATTACTTTTTTTTTCATGCATGCTCGTACGTAATAAGAGGACAGCCAATCAGATCCAGCGAGACATTACGCCGTCGGGTCACTGCCATTACGTACCTACCCACCCCTCCCCTCCCCCCTCTCCCTTACAGCGACACAGAACAAGGCACAGGCCCTCCAGGCTGTATTATCCGCTGTATCGCCGTTCTGTGCTTGTTGTATTATCGTGACAGATCTCCATGTCTGGGGGTCAGCAGCATCCGCACGTATGTATGTATGTATGTATGTATGTATGATTTCCCTGTGGCTAGGGCTTGTCTCTACATCAGTCACGTGTAATCACGCGTGGCGAAAAAGATTTTTAAATTGTGTGTATTGGAATTTCTGCATTCATAGTATACATAATGTATTTTTTTTTTTTTGCCGTGTATGAAAACGAGTCATTTGAATTACTGAGTCGTGTCAATGCATAAAATATTGGAAATTCGTTGCCCCAGCCTGGGGATTTATTGAGTCTCATAGATTCGAATGGATACAATATATAGTTATCATTATTATTATTATTATTATTATTATTATCGTTACTGAAATGCATATGCAGAGTTTTAAGTAGTTTTTTCTATTCATGATTTAGTTTTTTAGTGAGCCAACGTCCCGTCTTCTTTGTAGCAAGACAACTTAAAGTTTTCTTATTTAGTGAGTCAGTTTAGAGTTGCTGATGATTTCCTCTCCTACTGACACATTAACAGTAAGTGATTTTTTTGACGTTCCTTGTTATCACAGCCCGTGATGTCTGCCTCTCTCTCTCTCTCTCTCTCTCTCTCTCTCTCTCTCTCTCTCTCTCTCTCTCTCTCGCCTTCAGAATGGAAAACCTTTTTACCAGACACAATAATCCCCTGGCAAGGCCCTGCCCACGCCTGTCTCAACACTGTACGGGGCCCGACGAACACCTTTCTAAAACATTTCTCAGACCCTGCCGTCCAATGCAGAGGATCCTTGAAGGCTTCCCGACCACAGAGGACTCGCGGCGGCAGCAGCAGCAGCCCTGGGCTCCAGGAGCCCGTAGAAAGATCCTTTGTATCAGCAGGACTCTTTATTTTTTTGCGTAGAAGTTGGCTCCCTTGGGGTAGTTATTACTGACGAGAAATACATATATGTATGTTATGTGATTATGTTATACAACTGACTGTTTCAGCGTCCACAACTCACACTCTGTGTTCGCGTTAATAATAACGCACCGACGGATACATAAGTACACGCATTCGAGACAAAGTTAATCAATAGAGGAGGAGAAAAAAAAAATATAGTCCCAAGTTGCGAATATCGCTAATACGTGATACGCAGCGCCGCACTGGGTCAAGAAACTGGCGCCTTATTGATTATTATCGCGTGTGATGCGCTCGTTGCCTGCTGTCGCCCGCCAAAAAAAAAAAAAGAAATATGGTTGACGCCGAATCCGTTACCGGGGCGAGACGCCATAACCCTTTCCGTAAACTTCATCTCCACTCTATTCAGTTCCTCTGGCTTCCTGAACGGAGGTAGTAAGACAGTGTTATACATGCGTATTTTCAGCAGAAATAATTTACCCTGGCTTAGGTACATTGAGCCTGCCGAGTTGTTCCTGTGCTTGTGTCTATCTGCTCGGCTTTCTTTGCATATTTGATCGTGTGTGTTAGCAGCGCTGGTCTTGTCTGTGTCTCTTACACACACACACACACACACACACACACAACTAGTGCCCAGACCGTCGTCGCTTTGACAGTTCCGGGCGCCCTGGTGTCTGGTGGGGACACTAATACAGTTAGAGCGAGAGAGAGAGAGAGAGAGAGAGAGAGAGAGAGAGAGGTCCGTCTGTCAGTCTGAGGATGGCTCGTCTCTGACGACGTGTGTTACGGCAAAGCTCTTCCCAAGATTGCCCCCATCTCACCACCCAACCTAACCCAACCCAACACAGGTCCCTCCTTGCAGGAGTGGGCCGTTCACTCCTTGATATTGGAATCTTCGTCGCTAGAGGTCAGAGGCAGGAGGAAGGAAGGTGGAGGGTGGGGTGGGTGGGCCTTGGAAAGTGGTCCACCGTCCACATGATGTATCTATCCACCACGAGTTGAAGGGTAGCTAGGTCTTACCTCCAATAGGACAGAAAAAATATACCGACGACTATGTCTGTATTTTCTGTTCGATGGATACTTAACAGATTAAAATGTCTCCTGATTAGAAGTTATGGACAGTAAATGTGACTTTCCTCATTTCTGTCGGACTTCAGAAGAGAGCAGCATCCTTTACAGTAGATATGATATACCGGTAAAGGTTTTTGTTATACACCAGTTAGGACGGAGACTGGGCGTCACTTTCCACTATCTCTCTGTAAGCACTGTGGGCTGGTAGAGACACAGTGTGGTATACATTCCATACGATAGTTTATGATAGATTATATTTTCCCTTTCTTTAAGGGAAATAATTCGGTGTTTAGATAAATTTACGAGGATTAGCTTTGCACAGAGGCAGGCCTACGTTGGGATCCCGCTACAATGTGCAACCTTCAGCCTTTGCCTACATGTAGAGGCCTGGAAAGTCGAGCGCTTCCTCAGGGCATCCATCACTCGACCAGCGGGCCGAGCAGACCCGGGTTGCTACCCTTCCTGTACGGCCTGGTGGCATCTCCACCTGGGGTGATCCCCCAGCTGACCTGACCCGTGGTCACCGCAGCTCCTCGACTGGCTGTAGGTTAATAGAGCCCCAGCCTGAACACTAAAACCTCTCAAGATTTTTTTAGTCGTTTCTTACGTAGGCTGTTATATGTAACCCTGGACGAAGGGGCGTGATAAGGTCTGTGGTTTGAACGCGAGTGGAGGATAACTGGCATTTGTTATGAAGATAAGTGGGATTGTTATTCCGTATTAGAGCAAAATTTTTGAACAAATGATTATGGCTGTTGGAGTAAAGAGCTTTGGCAGCGGTGGACTCTTGCGTAGCCGTGAGCAATGCGTGAGTTGGCCCCCATGTTCCGTCCCCGTGACTCACCTCAGACCAGCTTCATCTGCCGTGAGGTTAACAGCCCAGGGCCTGTGGCGAGTGCCGGCAGCGCCCTCTTGCGCGGCGACGCCTTATCACACGTAAACAATGGAAACGATAGTTGTATCGTAAACACACGATCTTTAAATTTAGCGCCAGCATTGCGGAAACCTCCAATGATTGCCTGGTTTGCAGACCCCCAAGCACCTCTCAGACCCTCTGCAGTTTCGGACCCAAGCAAGAAGGACGGCTCGACGGCCGGAAACCCTCACGCTGGGTACAGTTTCAGACCCCACGGGAACCTCTCTCTCTCTCTCTCTCTTCCCCTCACTACGCCAACGTAAAGTGAAGCGTCATTAGCCTGGGTAAACAGTTTTCCCGAGGCACCTCGTGGACACGCGGTGCCACGTGGGCGCGCACAACATGCGCGTTGGCTGACTGGGCTGAGGAGTTCAGCACGGACGTGGGAGGACACACGATCGACACCCCTCCCACAGCTCGGGGTGGAGGTGAGGGAGGGGTGAGGGGGGGGGGAGTGGCGTTGGTATTGACGCACCGTGCGTGAGCACGCTACGCCCCCTCCCCCTCCTCCCTCCCCCCCATCCCTCCCCTCTCCTCCCCCCTCCACCCCCTCCAGGTGATAATCAATTCTTGCGTAATAGTTTCTCCAAATCATTCCTTCCGTACATTATAATCTCTCCTTATACGTTATATTTTTAGTTTCGTTCTATTTATGTCGTGTTTTTTCCAGCTTCCCGTGGCAGTTCTTTCTTGAAATATTTGGCAACCTTCGTACTGTATTGTGTTGCCTTCTCTGTAATCCTCCAATTTTTCCTGTATTTTTAGATACGTCTTTGCCTTCGGGGACACAGACCTTCCTCCTTATGGAGTTACTCCTTCTGTCTCGTGATTCCTTACTGTTTCTCATTACTTTCCATTACTCATCCTGTTTACCTCATTCTACATATCTAATCCTTCGTTATATACACTTTTTTTCACACCATGTCGGGACTCGGCCTTATTTTGTTATGCATCTTTTTTATTTCCTTCACTATTCTCCTCAAGTCTTTTGCGAACTCCGTCGCCGTTTTGCGTCGTTGCTGGTTACGTCGCTGTTCGTCTTTGTCCCCCTGGAATCCGCCTGTATCACAGTTCACTGCACCGTTCATTGTTGTAACAGACGTCCCGCCGTCTGTTCCTTCACCGTTACTCATTTCGGCCCTCTGGCACCTTCCTCGCTCACATATTATTCACTCCTCGCGTGACCAGTGCAGCGAATGAGTTGATCCCATGTCTTGTTGCAAAGTCTTCTGCCACGTGTTTTCCGATGCCTCCCACTGATGATGCTGGTGGCGGCATCTCCTGGCCATCCTCCTGCTCCCCGCCGCAGGATCCAATGCTAATTGGGGTGTTCTGTCTGCACTCGTGGCGTAACCAGACGTCCCATCACACTCACCTTGTACTCGCTAACGCCTTCACTCATCTCCCGTTCATTTATCCCTTTTTCACTTCCTCAGTTTACTCAGTTGCCCTTCACTTCCCATTTACTCGCTCGTCTCTTCCCTCCTCCTCTTATTCGGCCATCATCATCGCCTCCGAGCGCGCGTGTGTGGTGGTGGCCTCCTCCTCCTCCTCCTCCTCCGCCGGCCCTTCCATCCTGTTTATGGGGTCCTGAGCATCACACATCGGACTTTTATTCCGGCCATAACATCCTACCTGCCGGGGAGATTGCCACTCTTCCTTCCCCATTATCCTGAGGGCAGCAGCACCACCACCACCACCACTACCGTCCCTGCCACAACGACTTTTGGTAAGTGCCACTTCCCCCACGCACAATTTGTCTGGTAAGTAGCCCTTGGACTAACCCACTGGTAAGTGTCCCTCTGTCGTAAGTACATGACGGAGTCGAGTCCAGAGCAGTCCGACAGACCACCTCTCCCAGTCTGAAATAAGGACTTGACCTACCTGACCTGCGCTGCGTTGTTGGTTTTCTCTCTCTATTCCGTAGGTATTACTTCGGTTGTCAGTTTCCGAGAACTGAATGCCTGTACGCCTCCGCCGTTTTGGTAGACGAGGCAAGGAAGTGTCAGGGTATTTGGCAGGTCAAGGATGGGTCGTTGTGATCTCAGTTTCTTTATCTCCACCGCTAACTCATGGAAGGCTTTACCTTGTCATATCTTTGACACAGTTACAACCTGAACAGCTTTGAAATCTGCTTTCCAGCCTCGCAGTAAACTCGCTGCTTCCTTTGATTATTTTTTTCCCTTGTTCTCTGTTTTTTCATCACTTCATTTTGTGTTTTGTTTTTGTTTTGTGTAAAGCCTGGCTTGGATGATGACCCCCTGCGTGACTAGAGCCATCCACGCGAAGGAGAAAATCTCCTTATTGATAAGTCTCCCTGTGCTTCCCGGCCTCCTGTTGGTGTCACCTTCCCTCCCTTGGCCTCAGGAAATGCCACTCTTCCCTCTCCCCAGCCTCTCCCTTCCGGCCTCGGTGAGTGTACTTTGTCCCCCCCATCATGTCTCCCCTTCCTACGCTCCCCTCTGTTTCTCCAGTCTCCCCTAGAACCCGCCGTCCTCCTCCAGCTCCTGGGGGGACCTCCTGCCCCAGATCCTTTCATCCTCCACTCCTGTTGGGGGGCCTCTCTTCCTCCCCTTTCTGGGAAACCTTCTCCCCAACCCTTCGTTCTCCCCAGATCTCAGGGAACCTGAGCCCCCCCACCGACCCTCCTCCAATCTCCCCAGTTCTTGCAGAACTTCTTACCCTTCGTCCTCCCAAGCTGCTGGAACTACCTCCCCTTCCCTCTCCCCTGGGGAGGAGTGTGAAGGATGGGGTGGGGAGTTGGGGGGAAGGTGTGAGCGGGCCAGATAATCCGTGTGAGTGGCGGACTCGCTAGTGCGAGAGGACGGCCGCCCATCACGGCTGCTGCCGGATATAGTGGTGGTGGTTGTGGTAGGGCGTGTGTGAGGGGTTATAGCGGTGGTTGTGGTGGGGGAGAGGCTGTCCGTCAGGGGAGCGGGTTTTACTTGTGTGGGTCCACAGTGGGTTGAGACACCGCGGTTGTGGGATGGTTTGTGGGATGGACTGTGGAAACTTGTGAGGAGGAGGTTGTGGGATGGGTTGTGGAGGCGAGAGAGAGAGCGCGGTGGGCACATGATGGACTGGGGGAGAGGGAAGACTGTGAAGTAGGAATTTTTTAGTGTGGCAGGCGCTGGTATAGGAATGTTGAGATTGTGGCGGTGCCTGCGTCAGGAGCTATTGAAGAGAACATCTCCCATCCCCCCCCCCCCCCGAGGGCAGGTCCTTTCCCTACCACAGTACATCCACCACAGCGCCACACAAAGCCCTCATGACTACGTCACGTTACCGAGGAAATTCCCGGGGCGTTTAATTTAGAATTCATTGAAGGTTTTTCTTTTTTTTTACACGATTGCCGAGGCGAATCGGGGATTCATATCGACGAGTCACCGAATCAGGAATGTTTTTTTGCGAATCATGTAAACAGAAGAGCGAGCCAAACGACCCGAGTGTCAAAATGGCGGCCACTGAAAGGGAGCCAATCACAGCCAGGCTTTTGCTGCAGCCCATCTTCTCCCTTATTTTCCTTGTTTTCCAGTTCATATTTTAGTTTACATTAATGCAAGTTCTTGCCGCAACTTTTACAGTTTGTGTTTAAATTGATATCTTTTTGGGTTTGGGGCTTCATAATGACCCTCCTTAACTGAAAATATATTCATTGCTTAAAGTTCTGGAGGAATGTTTTATGGGATTAATTCGCGTAAAGTTGATATATGTTCTTCACAATCTGTAGTATTTTTAGTTTCACAGTAGATGAAGTATAATGCGCCCATCGGTCGGTAATTATGCTAATTATCCCATAATCGACGTTAATTATCAGTGAAAAGACTCTTGAAAACAGTCGATTAATCGTTCGTATCAGTTCAAAGATTTTTATTCCTGATAATAACGTCGTATTTGTAACGACCGTCCGTTTTCTTCGTTAAAGTACGTTATGAACGGAGTCACTTTTTGAGGGGAAACCCTCATAAAGTGGATTACTAATTCTTCATATCATATGTTCGTTCATGGGCTATAAAGGTGATGGATATTTGGTTATGTATTTGCTTTCTTTACTGCCTTGCTCTCTCTCTCTCTCTCTCTCTCTCTCTCTCTCTCTCTCTCTCGGTTTACTAACTCTGCTGTACTCCACTGGTGTCAAACGTTGAATTTCTTTATCTAGAAGCGTGGGCGAAGTTTTTTACATTTTAATGTGATTTCGTATTTTAACTGACCATGTGTCAGGGAGGACCTTAGCCAAAGGAGGGAAACTTAACAGCCACCGAAGTGGTGACTTAGAGAGAGAGAGAGAGAGAGAGAGAGAATATGTATCCTTGTACACGTATGTGTGTACGTGTCCTCCCCGACTGTCCGTCTGTAAGTAACTTTTTGCTTTTTTTTTTTTTCTTTCTCGTGCTTTACCGAAGCCTTAAAGCTTAATTCTTTCCCATTATTGATGCTGGGTGAAAAATTCCTCTCCTGGTCGGCATAAAGTGCGGTCTTTTCCTGGGAGGAAAATATAATGCCTTGAGGCTGTCTCCAGCACTCAGCTGTTGTGCCTAATTTGCATACCAATGGCACCAAACTTCACATTCACGGTTATAATGGAGGGGGTCTCGTATTTTGGGCCCGGTTCCTTGTTACTTACTCTTGGGAGGCTGTTGGCTGCCGCTGGACTGGGTCTGGAACACCTGTGCTCCCGGTGGCTGCTACTGGACTGGTTCTGGAACGCCCTGTGTTAATGGTCTGTCTAGGAGTGCTTGGATAAGGCAGATGAGAGAAACCTGATGGTTCATGACGAGGTCATCTGAGGCAGTTATGTTCCGTATTCCTATACTGTACAAATGGCGAACAGGATTGCTTGTTTGTTGTACTTGAACCTTCGTGTAAAGCAGATGTCTGTCTTCCCCAGCTTTGACTAAGGATGTTATCAATACCAAAATTGTATAAATTATTCTTAAATGTCATTTATAAGTCTTAGATCTAATTCATGCCATCAAAGTTCCTGACAAGATCTACTTTTGATCGTAGGTCCTGGGGTCATGACCTCTAGCTGGTCGCTCGTGCTTCAGCGTCGACCTTAGAGCTCATTCCTTCAACTCTCTCAGTAAGCTTAGTCCTTGCGTCCTGTCCGTAATCTTAGTTTGTTCACCCCCAGGATGGAGGAGGGCACTGTTTCCCTTACGCTTCGTCTTTGTCTCTCTGTTACGTGAGCGTGAGCCCCCGCTGTAATCTCTCGGGTCGTCCAGCCCAAAGCCCCCTTCCCCCGGACGCAGCTAGCAAGCCTTGGGGCTTCCCAGCCGTCCGAAAGATAGGGAAGGGCAAAGGTCGTGTGCCTCTGCTAACACGACGGAATATTATGGCAACGACAGCTGTTGTGTGGATACGGTGAGGCAAGCACCACCAGACCCCTGTACGTGTGTGTGTGTGTGTCTCGCGCTGTTTTCAATATCCCCCGAAATGAATTGGCTTAACGCACCGTCGTTACACGGAGAATATTGTTTTAATGGAAGCCATCGGACACCTCGTTGTTTGAATTAGTCATTTCCTCATTTTCCATGGAAGGGGTACCTCTTGGCGTTTACTATAGGGCTCAGTAGTGTACATGGGAGGTGTGCCTCCTGGGTTCAGTGTAGAGTAAGGCGAAAACTTCAGTTTAAAACCTTATCGTTGAACCCTGAGTGTGAACCTCACCTTTTATGCTTTACCTTGAAATCGTACCTATATTTTTTTAACGCTTGATTATCTCTAAAGCCAGGTCGGATTACCTTTGAGGGACATAGATTACCTTTGTGAGTAAGACTGATCGCCGCATGTCGGTGGAGTTCACGAAGCTCAATGGAAAAAAAGATGGAATGAAGCGAGAGAGAGAGAGAGAGTGTGTGACGTGAGGAGGAGGAGGAGGAGGAGAAGGATCTACCGAGGGTCGTCCTTGAGGAGCGGCAGCCCTCGTCGAGGACGAGCGAATGTTTCGTTCAAACCTCATGAGAAGAAATCCATATTGAATGCATGGCGATGAGATTAGCGGGATGGTTCACCTGTAAACATCAATGCGTCAGAAAGGAGTTCAGAAATCACTTAGGAAGAGATGTCAGAAGTGTGCACATTAGACTAGCGAGTTACTCGACATGTGAATGAAGACTTTGTTCAGGAAGTCAGGCTTGATGGGGACGGGTTGGAGTGGAGGCTGCAGAGAATGTAATCC
This sequence comes from Panulirus argus, assembly GCA_038088735.1. Taxonomy (NCBI): domain Eukaryota; kingdom Metazoa; phylum Arthropoda; class Malacostraca; order Decapoda; family Palinuridae; genus Panulirus; species Panulirus argus. The sequence goes on along the minus strand of JAYMFT010387621.1, from coordinate 2,848 downwards.
TTTTGAACTGTGTAGCAAGTCGACAGGTCATGCGCTCGAGGCACCTGATTCGAGGCACCTGATGAAACACCGGTTCTTGAACAGGTGTTGGGAGAAGGACCCGTCCTGTCCGGGTGTCACATACGCACCCTCCTCCCTCCCCCAGCACACGGTCTCTGCCGCTCAGGTTTCATAGTTAATCTTTCACTTTGGCGTGATAGAGAAGGTGGCTGCATGTAAACAATTACCATGCCTTCCCCTGCAAGTAAACAGTTACCATGCCTTCCCCTGCAAGTTAACAGTTACCATGCCTTCCCCTGCAAGTTAACAGTTACCATGCCTTCCCCTGCAAGTTAACAGTTACCGTGTGAGGCCACGGTGCGTGCCTCGTTGACTCTGTTCTAGTTGCCAGGCCACCACCGTTCCGTATAGTACCCCGTCACTGCTCCCTCACAAAGCCCGCCATTCCTAGTTTATAGTCGTTGTTGGTATTGGCGTTTCCGCCGGTCCCGGGGACCATCAATCCCAGGCTCCAGTCCGGTCCCGGAGCCCCAATACGGAGTCGGTAGATACCTACCCCTCTCACAACCGGCCACCAAGGCCGGTCACGGGCCTACGTAGGTCTCAGTTCTGGCAGTACTCAAGCGACTCCTGGCGGGGCGTGTCGTCACTGGGAGAGTATGAGCGATAAATGACGTGAACCATCACCCTGAGCAGGTTTGCCTGTAGGAGGTGTTCACACTTCGTCTGGAGGACTGGCTGCTCAAAGGGAAGCCTGGCCTAAACTGCTTGATTTAAAACTACCGGAAAAAAAATTAAGCTGACGGTGTTGCTAGCTGCTCCTTGACTCCCATGATGGTGGGATGAGCCCCCATGAATTCCCAGGTCCTGCCCTGGACCATGGACAGGCTCTCCAGACCCCAGTGCTGGTAGATGGAGAGGGAAAACCGACGCTTCCAGCTTTTAGACTTCTGCCAGAAACTTTCTTAATGCCCCCTGGAGGCATTCTCGACGTGTTCGCCAAAGTTTTATTGATTTAAGAATTTTTTTATTGGATGATACGTGGAGGGACTCCCAGGTTAGTCCCCTCGGTCTGGGTGGATGGTTCCTCCGGCCGGATGGTTCGTCTGGCTGGATGGTTCCTCTGCCTGGATGGTCGTCTTTCCCAGACGAACCCCCCCCCCCCCGTCCCCTTGTAGCATTCCTCTCACTGGTAAACATAGAACCAAAAACTAAGTTTTTCCCTCACTGGTAAACATAGAACCAAAAACTGAGTTTGGCATCGTTCCAGCCGACGTAAAGTTTGATAAATTCCTTTAAAACGTGTGGCTCTTCCTCCAACTTCTTATCATCTAGAGTGGATTCAAAAGCCTTCCGTCTCATTACTCTACCAGGCATCACCTGTCACCAGCCATCCTTCTCTGTCCACTCTGGTGCTGCTGCCCCTCTGTCCCTCCCGTACACGTACTGTTTTTCGTCTCTTGTTTTTGCGAGCCGTCTTGCCACAGTGTCTCCCAGCTAAGCAAGGCGTGGATTCCCGACTCGCGCTTGGCAGCTGCTTGTTCTAGTTTGTCTGTGCAGACCAGCTACACGAGGATTGACCGTTATGATACACCGCCTCCGTCTTCCCTTGGACAGTGAAGCTGTGGAACTTTCTCTCTTTCAGGTCCACAAATATCCGAGGAGCTCTTTATTAATTGCTCGATTATTTTTCTTGCCCCGTTTTCCTTTCACTCAAGATGGCCGTGTTTTTGCCCTTGCCATTTCGGTCACTGTTAAAGGAAAAAAATAATGCTGTCCTGATTGTCGTGTGTGTGTCATATAATAAGGTTACGGATCGCCTCATCATTCTCAGCCTTAATTTGCTATCCGCCGCCTACGCTAGGGGGAAAAAAAAAATCACTATCAGAAGAAAACGCGGCCTCGCCCACGTCCCTCCTATTGGGGCGGGGTGCGGCCCCCTCCTCGCCCACGTCCCACAGTGGGGTGGGATCTGCTCACGAGGATTCCCCTCCCTGGCAGCAGGTCAGTACAGTGGGATGACTTCCCCACCCTGCGAGGGTTCCTTGGAGGATGGTCTGGTGTGTCCCCAGAGGTGTCGCTTCTGGAACTCACCCTCTGTTCCCTGGTTCTGTGTCCAGCAGGGTCCAGGTCTGTCCATTCCATCGGGTCCCCCTCAAGCGTCACCGTAAAGTTCCCCGGGGTGTGTTGAACTTTTCCCTTATTTTCAGTAATAATTATCCGGTAGAGTATCCCGAACTTTCCTGTTAGTTGTGGCAACTCTCCTTTGTCACGTGGACTCTGCCGTTGGTAGGTCCGTTCCAGTTCCCGCGAGTTAGGTCAAGTGTTTCCAGATTTAGGTATGCAGTCGGAAGCCAGTCGTCATCTTCCAGCGCAGGTAGTGTAGGACACGCTTCTTCCCCGGCCATCCCCGCCTTCCGCATGTTGCGTCACATGTCCCTCAGGTGAGGTCGACCTTCTTTTATAAGGAAACATCACCCTTTACTCATAGCAATAAGAAATGAGGAGCGTCAGGTCTTGAGTGAAGGAACATCAGGTCTTGAGTGGGGAAGCGTCGGGTCTTGAGGAACTCCAGGTCTTGAGTGGGGGGGGGGACATCAGGTCTTGAGACAAATCAATCTCTCCTGGAATAAGACTGTCCTCTCCCCCTCTAAGGACGCCTCGCCCACGCTCGTGTTGAATTACCTCCTGCCTTCGGCAGACCCGCTCCTCCTTCCCAGCCTGGTACACACTGCCTCGAGTCACTTGCCTCCGTCTGGGTCGCATCACCCCTCGGGGTGGGGGGTAGGGTGGGGTGGGGTGGGGGTCACGCCAGGCGCCCCCCCCCCCCCCCCCCCCCCCCCCCCCC
>JAYMFT010387611.1:0-19965 GCA_038088735.1 Panulirus argus | reverse complement strand
AGACCCTTTGTGACCCCTGTAATCCTTTTGCGCTACCGCTCACAGGATGAGTATGGGGTGCACAATAAATTTGCCGGAGTTTTCCCGGCACAAATCAAACCAATCCTCACGCTAACCAGGGGACTTATACGAATTCTTTGATAAGAAAAAGGAACCGAACGGGAATGAGTTAATCCAATATTTTTCTGCTACAAATCTGCTTTCGCGATTAATTCTGGAAAGAAACGGTTGTCCAAGGGCTGGCCGGCGATGTGGAGATGGACGTGGTCCATCAGTCATACCCCATCAGGATGTGGACCAAGACAAGAGAGAAAAAAGGACATCAGACTTACTAAATGCCTCGCCGACAATACACTTCCCCCCCTCTCACCTTAATTTTGAGAACAAAAGGACCTGAAGCTCCTGCGGCAGGTTCCGTATTTATACGAATGATGTATGATAACCTGTCGTCTAAATATACGAGAAGGTGATATGTGTCCTCGTGTGGCCTGTGTACGGATTGATGCTGGTCGAGGATGCCAGTGATTGTGTGCGGAGGGTCTTCAATGGCCCCCCCACTGACATAATATTGCCTGCTGAGGTTGGTCAGTCGTCGTATTGACAGACCGTGTCTGTAGCTCCTATAACAATGTACCTTCTGTTACTGGTCTGTTATGCTTATAGTCTGTAATATATTTGTGTCTTACGTTTACTGTAACTAGACAATGTATTTTCTAAGTCTGGTTTCATGTGTTCTCCTAAGCCAGTGATAATGGCACTAAGGTGGTAACAATCCCTCCGGCCAGTGATGGTGAGAGGTAAACAATCCCTCCATTCAGTGATGGTAAGGGGTAAACAATCCCTCTAGCCAATGATGGGGAGGGGTAAACAATTCCTCCAGACAATGATGGGGAGCGGTAACAATCCCTCCAGCCTGTGATGGGTATCACAAATCCCCTCATGGACCACCGAAGGGAAGAGTGATGGGAGTGGAGGGAAAGTGAGGTACCTGGTACCTTACGAAGTGGAGTATAATAACGAAGAGAAATTTGTAATCAGGAACATTGTTGTCCTGTCCTGGGAGACATGTACATAGGAATTACAAAGGAAGTCAAACAAGAACAGACCATCGGGTTCTTTCGAGGCTCTTTATGATAGAAGAGGAGACCTGAAAGTCTTAGATATGTGTGATAAAAGTAGAAAGATATAATGTCAAAGATAAAAATACTAAAAACTCTTAAAGTAGCTAAGTAGGCGCAGATGTCAGTCGTGGATCTGAAGCGAAATATTAATCAAGCATGTTCTTAAACGTATCTGCGGTAATTCTTCCAACCTCTGTAACTGGTAAATCATTCCATGTGTTGACAATCCTGTTGACGAAAAAGTATTTCGCCTACTTCGAGGTAAAATGTTTTGCCCACGAGTTTGTTGCAGCCACAACTACGAGTGAAATTAGCAAATTTATCCTCAAGTAGCTTGTTCGATCAAGGTTATCGAAGCCTTTGATAAATCTGTATACCTGTATCAGCTCACCTCTCAACCTCTCTTCTGAGGTAAATACATCAAGTTGTTGACTCGGCTCTCACAGGATTTGTTTCACAGTCCGAGAAACATCTTGTTAGCTCGCCACTGCACTCTCTTAATTCTAACTACCTTTTCTCAAGCAGTGACCAAAACTGGACACAATATTCAAAATGGGGACACATCACACGTATCAAATCTGTAGTTTTATTTTTCTGCTCATAAAGGAAATACTGTTAATTTTTTTAATGGAGACAAACATGCAACTGGTGTGGTTATACTCGAAAGATAATTGCATACCTGATGTCTGCAGGAAACCTAGGTATGTAGTTAAGAAATTACACTCAAGATGTCAGGGATCAAAGTTTCCGAATCCTAAAAGGGAACTCGGAAGTGAACGTACTGTGTTGTACACAGAACGTGGCTCAATGTCTTTCTTGCGGGGAGTAACACATGTTTTACCTTCCGACCCAACCTGTGACGATGAAGCGGGGGGTGGGGGGTGGGGGGTAGCAGCAGCAGCAGCACCCAGCCTGGTGATGGGATAACATATCTGCAAATCAGGGGTCGCCAACACACCATTCCCGAGGGTGGTGGCAACACTGTCTGGCGTGGGGTGTGGGTTGTGGAGTGTGGCGGTGGGGTGCGGCTGTGCACGATATGGATAGGACCAATGTGAGGTAGACACACGGACGGACGGACAAGACGATAACTCTGTGGTGACCGCTTTTGCAAGTTGGGGCATGGGGGTCCCTGAAATGAGGGACATGAGGGGCCTGAAATGAGAAATGAAACCATAAAACTTACCGAATAATCGACCAGATGGTATGTCGACCTCCATCCAAGGCACGATCACACACACACACACACACACACACAGAGAAGTACGTTGTTTGGGTCAGGACAAGGCGAAGGGAAGGTCAAGTCACGTCAGGTCAGTTCAGGTCACCTCTACCTGTTGGCGAGTCTTGACCCTAAACCCCTAAACACCCTACGTGTTCATTACTTACACCGTCGTGGTCAAGACGTTATACACATATAGCACCGAAAGTCTTAGGGCCGGCTTCGTCCCACTTCCCTCACCCCTCTACTAACACCCCGCCCCTCACCCATCCCTCCCTCCCTCCCTCCACCTCCTCCTCCTCTACAGTCCTAATGGTCCTCCTGATCCTCCTCCTTATCCTAGCCTCGAGGCAGCGTGGTAGGTGGTCAGTGGGATCCAAGTGTGTGTGTGTGTGTGTGTGTGTGTGTGTGTGTGTGTGTATTAGGGGGTCTTGACCTACGTTTTACATTCTTATAAGTTGTAAAAAAATATACCGTGCTTACAACGCTGTTTGAAATATAAGTCCCTGAGCACGACGATACGACCCTTGAGCACTAAGGTATCATCCTTGAGCACAATGTTATGACCCTTGAGCACGAGGGTACGACCCTCAGTTATGATATCCTGCCCACTAGCTTGGAATCAAGTGCAATGGATTGGCCTTTAGCCTGATACTTAAGGGTCAGGGCAAAGGCTGGGGTATCACAACCAAAGGTCGAAGCTTCGTAAACTCAAGGGCCAGATCATGGTGGTCAACACCAGCCTTGGCTAAAGAGCGACATCTTGTAATGGGAGGAGAGAGTTCAAGAGATGTGGACCTACGAGTGCCGAACCCTCTCTCTATACTGCAGAAATGGGTAATTAGGATCATACACACACACACACACACACACACACATTCAAGAGATGGGGCTTCACGAGTGTAAAACTCCCTCTACATACAGAACATATAGGTAACTACACAGGCACACTCACACACTCACATACACAAAGACAAAAACAAGCATCCTTACCGTGTATGTAAGTCCCGTTATTTCTTACAGGCACATTATGTAAATTCACTTTATCTTTTTCCTAGAGATAATTCCAGTTAATCGACGTATTTCCAAAAACATAATGAAGAAATCCTCTTGGTTTTTCTCCGAGGTACATCACGTACATCTACTCATTTCCAAAGGTAAATTTGTTTCTCTCTCATTAGAAATATTGTATGATGACTGTTGATCTTACAGGATCTGGGCACCATACTGACCCCAGCATCTGGGCACAGTACTGACCGCAACATGTAGGCACAGTACTGCCCCCCCCCCCACAGCATCTGCGCGTCATACTGATCCTGCAACTGGGCACAGGGAGCCCTGCATATGGGCATTGCACTTACCCAAGCATCTGCATCCTTCGATTGATGTAAGATAATCTTAGTGGAAGGGAACAAAGACACATGTTAGGGTAGCATTTTAGAAACAGGCTGAGGTCATCAGTGGTGTGTCACGAGGTTTTGTCCTGGAACCATTGCTCTTTTCCATCCACGTGAATGACATGCCAGAAGGATACGTTTGCAAATGATGCCGAGGTCATGAGGAGAGTAAGAAGTTAGGAGGACTCCATCAATTTACAAGGGAACCTAAACAATCTCCAAAGCTGGTGTGACACATGGTTGATGAAATGCAACGCGAGTACATGCAAATACAGAAGGATGGGACACAGTGAAAAAAGATCTTGATGAGAATATCAACCAGCAGGATATAAGCTAAGCTGCATGAACCTGTTGGTGAGAAGGGCTGGGATTCGGCATCGTACCCGGCCGGTCGCCAGAGTCCAACCTTAAGAGAACAGTACAGTAGACCAACTGTTTGTTGGCAAATACAAAAACTGTATTAAAGTATACGAATGAGGAAATATTAAGCAAGATTTTCACATCTCACTCTAGCCAAAACAAGAACACGTTTCTCAAGCTTGACCAAAGCTCTTACAAAAGCCTCTGTGGTGTGGTAGTTAGCGTTACTGCCCCAGAGTCACCGAAGAGCTCTAATGAAGTTGTGCCCGCATGGGTTCGAATTTTGGGTGAGGCAGTCGCTCCAAACCCAGCTCAAGTCTTCATACCCTCCGTGGGGATGGTAGAAAAAAAAAAGAAAAAAAATTGGGTACCTGAGTTAGGCTGTTGTGTGCGCGTACACACATAATAGTAAAGACATGGTGCACATGTACCAGGTTAAGAGAAAGGTCTCTGTAATACACAAACAGTAATAGTAATCACAAAGCATTAATGGAGAAGGCGCAGAGAACGGCAACGATGATGGTACCAGAATTAAAAGAGGTGAATTTCAGGGAAAGGTTAGAGGCCGGTAGTTTGTCCATCATGAAAGAAAGAAGAGTAAGGGATGACCTGATCACAGCCTTTAAAAATTGAAACGTCTGATGACGTCAGCAGTGCGCAGGTCTTCGAGGGATACAGAGACAGAACAGCCAAAGGCCACAGCATAACATTAAACAAGAAACTTGTTGGAAAAGACGTGAAGCATTTTTAGTGTAAACTGAATGGAACAAAATGAGTGGGGAAGTTGGGAATGTGGACAGCATACAGAAATTTAAAATATTGTGTGATGGTAGAGTAAGTTCAAGAGTTGGACTCCACGAGTGTAAAATTCTCTTTCCGTACAGTAGGAATAGATAATTACACACACACACACACACACACACACACACACACATACACACACACACACACACCAAACTCTAGAAGGAATTCTCCCATGAATTAGCCACATCGCTAACCGTCATAATTAATCTAAATGCCCCACAGCTTGGAAGACAGCATATGTCACTCCAATACCGAAATCCACCAACCTAGAGTCTCTTAATAGGTTACGCCCTGTTACCATCTCTCCAGTCCACAATCAAATTTGTAAAAGTTTTGTGTCTGACTGGGCCTGTGCTGACATCGCTGATTCAGTAGACCCTCTCCAGTTTGGAAACATGAAGACTTCCTCCTCCATTCATTGCTTTTTCAGCCTCGCAGCCTTCATGTACCGCAGCTTGGGGAAGCGCAAGACCTCTGCGGCACTCCCCTTCGTAGCTTCACTAAGGCTTTCGACTTGGTAAACCATAACATCATTATAAAGAAAGCCGTCGACCTGGGACTACGGGGGTGTCTCGTCTCGTGGCTGGCGGACTTCCTGACCGGCGACACCAAGTCGTCCGCTTTAGGGTAGCCACATCGGCATCACTTTCCCTAACATGCGATGTATCACAAGGATGCAAGATGGAGCCGCTCTGCTTCCTCATCCTTATCAATGGCTCCCTGAGGGATACAAACGACCGCTAGAAGTACGCAGACGATTCCGCCTTTGTCATTCCCATCAACACCAACTCTCCCGACTTCAGTGCCCTTCAGCACATCATCAGCAACCTTTAAGAATGGACTACGGCCAACGACGTACCAACAACTACAATACAACTATGACAATGCAGACAACATCCTGCCCCCCGATATCATCCTAGGCTCTGACATCCTCCGGGTGGCGAGAGACTTCAAACTTCTTGATGTCACTATAAAGGACGGCTTAAACTGGAATAGTCATGTCATCATTACCATCAATCTTCCTCATAGCATTTGTACCTTCTCCGCAGACTGAATTTACTAGGCTTCCTACCAAGTGAGCTCAGGAACTTCTTTACAATCTCCATTCTAACTAAGCACACGTAAGCCTCCCCAGCGAAGTCCCTCCTCACTAACAGCTACAAAGAAGAACCAGCTTCAAAGAATCCCCCCCCCAAAAAAAAAGGGGGGGGGGGGCTTTTCTTACACCACCTGCCAAAAGGCCCTTATCTTGCTGAACCTGGCCATCTTCTCCGACCAACATCGGCAGCTCACCACGTAGATGACAAACCACCCGTCACAGAAATCTCTCTCCCCCAAAACCCCTCCACCACGGACCACCATCCGTCACCATAATCGACTTGTTCCAATCAGAACTCGTACATACAGATATGGGTACAGTTCTATACCTAATACTGTAAATGTCATAAAAAATCCATGAACAAGTGCAAAGCTATGCAACTGAACAGCTCAGTTTTCTGTAAGTAAGGCTCTGTGGTCTGTCAACTACTGTATTACTGTCACTATCCATCACTTAGCGTTCAATCAACTCCATAATGTACTAACCACACTATTTACTTAGTAAACATCCCTGTATATTTGCCACCCTGTCTATCTGGTTGTATCTCATCCAGTTGCGTATCCAAAGTGTGAACATATCCAGCTCATCCTAATCTTAAGCTCCTGCAGGATTAGTTAACTCGTAACTATTACGACCTTCCAGTTCTGTAATACCTCGACTGTGTATTTTCAGCCGAATGGCTGCCTAAATCCAATAAACTATTATTCATTTACTTCTCAATTATTTGATGGCAAACACACACACACACACACACACACACACACATTGGGGATAACATTTCATTACAAAAAAATATCAATGTATGACGCTTTCACACAGTATATAATGGGTAAAAGTACAGAGAGAAGGAAGTGCAGAGTGGTATTGTTAGTTTACAGTCCTCCGAGGAACTATAGTGACCCGGAGCAGATGTACAGTGAGAACAATGATGGAACGATCATGATGGTGAAGGAAGCGGCAAGACACTCCCTCTCTGGTGATGATAAAATACTAATAATCAAAACGGAATTTCAATTACACGGGAATAAAGTGGGTAAATTCAGACTCTCGTGAAGGTACAGAACCATGGAGACACAGGTTCCGAGACTGTATACAAGAAATCTACGCGAGTCATCAGCTCAAGGAACATACTAGAACCAGGGGGAATGATACACCACCTCTGCTACACCTTGTTCTTTACTTGTGATTGTGTGGATACAGAACATGTCAAATATGATTCACCAACTGGAAGAAGTGATCGTGTAGCGCTTGATTTTGCCTACATGTCGGAGGAGGAAGCAAAAGGAGTTGCAGGAACTAAAGAGGATTTATAATCCTGGCCACTACGTACAGCTGATCAAGATGTTTAGAATTATGTACTGGGAAAGGGAGTTCTATAAAAAAAACAAAAAGTATAGACTATCGTTATAGAAGCTTTCGTGAGATCTATAATGAAGGAGCGAGAACATGGGCGCTAACAGATGAGAATAATCGATGAGAAAAAAAGACACAGTTCAAGAAGTAATGCCGATACGAGAAAGAGCTCAGAGATGCACTTTACAGGAGATAAAGACGACACCTGTAGCCAGCCAACATAAGAAAGGCAGAGAGCGAGAAAGGATCACTACATGGTCAGGAGGGAAGAGCAGAGTAACTTTAAATAGAGCATTGTGGATAAGACGAAAGGAAAAATCCAGAACTTTTCCATAAGTTCATTATGAGTAAATCACTTGTTAAAGACTTTAGCAGCTAATCAAACGAAGGGATTCTGAGGGAAAAATTCTTAAGTGTGGGGAGGAAATATGTAGGGAGCTGAATGATAAACTTATTTTCACAGTGGAGGACATTCCTGCCCGACTGAGGTAAGGTGGGAAGGAGAAGTCTTGGAAGGTAGAGAAATGATTGGAAATACCATGATCGGGTTATCAAATCAACTAAAGCCAAATGGTTTAGGGTCCTGATGATGTCTCCCGATATATGCCAAAGGAATATGCGGAAGCACTTATTAGACCACTCAAGATATTATTCAGTAAGTCGCTTGAGGAAGGTGAAGTTCCAAGAGATGTGGAAGAGGGCAAATGTTGTGCCTCTATCTAAGAAAGGTGATCGATAAATTGTGCTGAACTACAAGCCAGTCTCACTATCAAATATAATCTATAAAATATTAGGAAAGATGATCAGAAAACAAATGAACGACTACTTGCAAAGAAACAACAACTGTGAGACAACAAGGACTCAGGGGTAGGAGACCAAGCGTTACAAATCTAGAATTCTATGAGAGAGTGAGCTCTATCTTAGAACAAAGAGATGGATTGGGTACAGTGTATGCTCCTAGACTGTTAGAAAGCTTCTAAGGAGCTTGAGCTGCAGAAGAAAATAAAAGGTTAACTCCTTCACTGGATAAACTGTCTTAGTGGATGGGCAAAGGACGCAGGTACGAGGATCATTCTTGAAATGGGCCGGAGTCACGAGTGGCGTGCTGCAGGGCTCGTCTAGAGCCAACTGCTTTCCTTGGTGTATGTAAATGACTTGCCTGACAGGCCTGAACAAGTCTGCGGATGATGCCAAGATCATGAGAGAAGCAAGGAATGACGACGATTGCATCAGCTTACAAGGGGACCTGGACAAACTCTGAAGATGGTCTGATGAATGGATAATGAAATCAGTCCGAGTAAGTGCAAGTTAATGAAGATGGGACACAGTAACAGAAGGTCCAGATGGGATTATCATCTCTCGGGAAACAAACGACAGGAGACATACGTGAAAGCGACCTTGGGGAAGACAACGTGCTTAATCTGTCGCCAAAAATGCACATCAGGAGAACTGTAAAGGAGGCAAACTGTCTGCTGGCATATACTAGAATCAAATATATGGATAACGAAATGTTTGACAAGCTATTTTCCCCACAGAACGAAAACTGGATATTGCCTTTCAAAGCTGGTCACTGTACCTAAAGAAGTACAAAGATTTGATTGACAGGATCCATCGCAGAAATAAGGTGGTAAAATAAAAGAGCTAGGCTACAAATAGTAGGCTAAGGGCTACGAATGTATCCAGGAAAGAAGAGAGTGGGGGGACCTAACTACAGCCTGATTACAGTCCTCAAGCGCCAGAGTACTCACAGGCCATTACAAAAAGCTGGCTAATGTCAGCTGCGTGTCGCGGGCCCAGGCTGTGGGGGCTACGACACTGCAGTAACCGAGAGGCTGACGAGTGAAATAAGCGAAAGAAAACGTAATGAGGTTTAAGTGATGTACGACAGAAAAGAGAAGTTGAGAAATGATGACCCCCGAGTGTAAAGCCCTCTCCCAGTATGTATAAATTCGTGCTCACATAACTGGTTGTTTCCCCGGCCGAAGCAAAAGCAAGAGACAGGTTTTATACGAGTGAAGAAATTCCTTCTTGTAATGAACAAATTACAAAGACAACAAACATCAGTTATAAACATACAAACCCCCACCCCACACCAACCCCCTTTCCTCGGAGAAAAAAAGAATCTCTTAGCAAGTCAGACCAAAATCCAATATCGTTTAGCGAAGGTAATGACTGGAATCCAGAGGACGAAAAGTCTGACTACTCTGGCGGACGGTGGCGTAACGCGGCCCAAGTCTCAGCTTGAGTTAATCGCCAATAAAACCAATCAGCTCCCTAATCCAACATGATTTTGAGTAATTTATGTTGAAAAATATGGAAATATATGTGTACTGCTGAGTCACTACATTCTGGAAGCTCAGCCAAGGATCAGCAGATCTACCGACCTTAATGACTTTGATCCGTAATGAAATTCTATTTCACGAAAGTGTTGATAAAGACCCTGACGAAAGGCAGCGTGTTCCAGACCAGCGATGGGGCTCGATCCTGGAAGCTGAAATGCGGATCAGTGAAAAGAGCAATCTCTCCAAGTCTAGATAAGAGAAAGACATGACTTAACAGAGCTGCTTACTGCTCGTGAGGTGAGGCCCCTGACGCAGGTATGGACGCAGGTATGGACGCAGGTAAGGGTAAGGCTCCTGACGCAGGTAAAATTGTGGGATTGACTCTGATCATCACACACGAGTGAATATCATAAAGATCAAACCCACAGTGTTGTCCCGAATGACAACAGATTCACTAAACTGTTGATCGACATAACTTATGGTCTGTTATTGTGAGCGGAGAGGGGTCAATAGATGTCCCACTACTCCTTTCCCATGGATTGGTAACGTCATCTATCTGCTCGTCTTTTCCGACTTAGCAGGCTAGTGCCAGGGACAGTTGACTGAGCCTTAGACGTAAATAAAATCTTGGCTTGGCTCCTCTTGCTCCTACGTTTAGGGGTTTCCACCCTCAGCTGCCGCCCTTCTTAGCTATCATTTACGACACACGGGTGATACCTGGCTGGTATTATTCCCCTGTTACTTACATGGTAACTGAGGGAAATATACAGCAGTCTCTTCATATGTTTCCTACCGATGTAATACTTTGGAACGTTCCAGACATACATATCAAATTTCATTATGTTACCTAATAAGTTCGAGCATGCTGTTTAGTAACCCTCAGCAAGTTATCTGGTTAAACAGTTAACTTTTCTCCTTAAATTGATGACATTGTCTAATCTGTATGTGTATTGGATTTCATGTTAAGGTTTTGGTACTACAAATATAGTACAAGTTTTTACACGCAGTTTCTTCATCAGTGGCACCCACATTAATAGTTCAGGTAACATTCTTTCTCCACAGTGGTACAGACATTAATAACTGAGTCTAGCGATTCGGCATTTGTCAGTCTTCCTCAGGACCTTGTCTCACAGAATGATTTCACTTTCTGATCACTTGGGAAGTTCCTGACCGATGTTCAAGGCCCGGATGGGTGCGGCTGCGATCTTAGTAATGATGGCTGACAATTCGCTTACCTAGCTGAATTCCATCATTACTGGCCATATCAGGGGAACTTCTGCCTTGCCTGAGGACCTCGGACGGCCAGAAATTAAGGCTTCGTCATCTTGAGTGACGTCGTCTGAGGCCACACACGGCACAAACCATTGGAAAACGTCGTAAATCATCTCTCATCTTCTCATCGCCAGCACAAATGACTGACCTCGCAGGGTCGGCAGCCGATGGGGTTCTCAGATGTACAGGACGTTCCAAGAACTGCAAGCCTTTCGTGCCCGTGTCTGACACAGGCTCAGATACCAGACCTCTCATGAATATTTCAATTCAGTCCTCAAAAAAAATTGCAAGAGGACAAATGCTGATTTATTCCTTTATAGCAACGAGAGTGAAACACCTTGATAATGTCTTCCAAATGAGTCAAATCGGTTAACATAATTAAAACAAAATTAACATCACGAACGAAAAGAAATACACATAAAGCGGAAATAAGCAACGTCAACTCTTGGTCAAGTCTTGAGGAGGAAATAAGTGCCACGAGACGCCTCGTTCCAGGTGTTAGTCATGCCACCGCCACAAATGATCAGCGCCTTCCAGGAAATACCTCCAGGGAGGCTGGCCGTGGCTCACTGACCCACACTGGAGCAGTCATCATCATCTCCACGCGCAGTGCTCGTCTCAAACTTTAACAAGTTCGGATATTTTTTATTTCTCAGTTAGATGTACATAATACATATTGGCGTAGCAGACAAGGACTGTTTATCTGATCATCTGTCGTTACCTGGTGTGCTAAAGGTGAGTAATTAACGACCTGTTGTGACCCGGAGCACAGTAAATATCTTTAACGACGTGTAGTGACCTGGTGCACAAGAGGTGAGTAGCTGACGAAGTGTCATGACCTGGTGCACAAGAGATGAGCAGTTAACGACGTGTCGTAACCTGGTGCACAAGAAGTGAATAGTCAGAGGCTATTTAACGGCGTGTCGTGACCTAGTGCACGAGAATTGAGTATTTAACGACGTGTAGTGACCTGGTGCACATGAGGTGAGCAGTTAACGACGTGTCGTGACTTGGTGCATAAGAAGTGAGTATTTAACGTCCTAACGTGACCTGGTGCACAAGAAGTGGGCCACACGACTCCATTATATAAGACGTGATCCAAGTCCCCGCCGCTGCCTCTCTACCAACTTTTGATTGCGTTAGTCCCAAGTTTCCAAGATGGAATCTTTTCCCAGGATCACTTGTGATACAACTGTTGCGTGCGGGACGTGTTGTCTCAGGGAGTAGTTTTTCCTCTTGATGGCTCACAAAACACTTATTTCTCACGGCCCTGACCTGGCCAGCACGGCTGCCTGTCACTTACGTCCCACTTCTGCTGAACATTGCGGACAGTGATGAACAACTTGCGCTTGCAAGAGATTTTTTTTTTGAAGAAGATCCACTTTCGATTTCACACGACTTGCTAGAATCTTCAGCGGGGCTTATTCTATCTCAGCTCTCGCTACAGACGAGGATCTCGTCGATAAATATTGGTTTATGGAAAGTTAGATACAAGCGATCACAGCCAAAATGACTTTTGAGTTAGTTCTTGATACTGCTTATCATGTTCGTCAACTCGAGAGCTCTGATAAAAATACCAAATTTCAGAATTGCAATTTTTGATGATCTTCGCATGACAGTGGACAGGATAAGCTGGGGTGATGGTGTAAATGAAAACGCTGTCGACGTAGCCCGGAAAAGGAGCGGAAGGAATATAAGCGTCAGATCGTAGCAGATGGTCATCCTCTTGAACCCAGCCATAAATAGCGTGACAATGACGTGAAGAACTGCCTGTTGTAAAAGAAAACGGCACACAGAAAACGCAAGGAAACGAAAAGCTTATACGTCAAAGCAAACAACAATTTGAAGCGTATATTGCTGAAGAATAGCAAAAGAAACCCTAAAGAATTTTACAGTTTTCTTTGAAGCAAGAGTCTTTCTTTACCCAGCTAGTTGGTCCATTACTCTCAGAAAACGGCGATTTGGTTCAAGATAATGCAGTCAGCGCAAAGATCTATTCTGATTTTTGTTGCTGCTTTCATCTGTCTTTACCAGTGATGATATGTCTCGTGTCCTTGACACAGCCCTGTGGACAGAGGGGAACATTTTGTATAATGCTGACATACGGAAACAGATGTATGATCAACACTGAATAAAATTAAAGCTGATACAGCGGTAGATACTGATAACTTTTGTATAAAGACCCCGAGAGAAGCCAAAAATGAGACAGATAAGTCACTGGCTGCTCTCTTCAGTAAGTCATTCGCTACAGGGTAAGTCCCTGACACTGGGAGTTTGCCAGTGTAACAATGATATCTAAAGAAAATAAATCTTTTTCCGGAATTTATCGCCCAATTGCCTTGACGTCCGTAACTGGTAAACTTATGGAAATAATAATTGGAGACAAAATCGTAAATCAGATTACTAGAACTCAATTAAAGATTCGTAGTATAGTTTTCCACAAATTCCATAACGTCTGACGAATCTGCTCGATTCCTTTGGTGATGCAGTTAACATGTATGATGAAAGTTAAGCAGCTGATATCATCTATTTAGATTTCCAAAAAGCAGTCGAAAGAGTCCCACAACAAAGACCTAGTCAGTGGCTAAATCAGCTGTTATGGACGGCGCTGTACTTCGAAGGTTAGAAAACTGGTTGATTGTTTGTAAACAAAAAGCAGCTAATAACATTCAAGCCTCAGAATGGTTAGACGTAACAAGTGGCGTGCCGCAGGGATTAGCTATGGAACCACTTCTATTTCCGATATATATAAGTGACCTTGATAATGTGCTACGCTGCAAGACAGTCAAAATTTGCAAAGAACACTAAGCTGGGAAACAAAACCACAACAGAAAATGCACAAGTACACAGATATATTGATGGACTTGGCTCTCGGGTGGCGAATGAATTTTTAACACTGCTAAGTGCAATGTTTAACAGATCGACAATAAAATCGAGAAGAAATGCTAGAATACTTTTTTTTTCAGAGGGGTAAATGAAGAAAGAGTGTAATAAATATCCGATGACCTGAAGTCTGGTAAGCAGTTCGTAGTAGTAAAAAAAGACGAAAACTTTTTCCAGGCTTCAAGGGTGAAGCATTCGATAGAAAGTCGTGAAAACTAATCTCCAATTTTACAGTTCATTGGTGCGTCCCTGTCTTGAATGTTGTGTTCAGTTTTGGTCACCCTGCTTGAAAAAAAAGACACAGACAGAGAGGAGAAAGTACAGCTTCGAGCTACCAAGATGATTCCCGGACTGAGAAATATATCCTATGAGAGCCGACGAAACAGCTTAAAACATTTTAACTCATAAAAAAAAAAGATAAACAGGGTTTGATGTAGGGTTAACAATATTTGAAATTGGTATGCAACACGAGCAAAAGCTTTGATATCTAAATCTAAGATCAAAGACTTTGATAATCTAGATCTAAGGAGCTATTCAAGGCTTGATCACTCAGTTTCCACTCATAGCAGTGGATAAAAATTCAAGGGCAAACGTTTTACTATGAATGCGGCAAAGTACATTTTCCTCAACAGGACCAGTAACATACGAAATGATCTACCATAAAGAGCGGCTAAAAGCAACACCGCAGACCCTTTTGAATAAAGACTTAACAAATGTTTTGCTTTACGTCCACGACTAACTTGATTTGTCTCGCAGATATAAATTGTTCAGGTATTTCTCTTCTGGTTCTGATATCCTCTTCGATCACAAACAACCACAACAGAACCCAATGATCTGTGCTGCTTTCACCCCACCCTCCCTCTCTCTCTGCCTACCTACCTACCTATTTTTCCTCTTCATAGTAACGGATATGGCACGGGCATAACGTACCCAAAATCAAGGCAGTCTCAGAAAAAAAAAAAAAACAAATGGTAACGAGGGTTCCAGCTCCACATAAAGACAAACAATACTGGTGGTAAAACAACTTGTTTTCATTTATCGTTCACGTCTCCAGAGACAGCGTAACTGACCATGATTCACGCACGGGCCCGACCGGGTTCGAACCCTGGGCTAGGCGGTCAGCTGACAAAACCAATCTAAGTGTTCATCCCCCCTTTTGGGGCTGGTCAATATATGGGTACCTCGCTTACGCTGGTGTGTGTGTGTGTGTGTGTGTGTGTGTGTGTGTGTGTGTGTGTGTGTGTTTACTGTTTAATATTTGCGTTTTACGAGTAGAGAGTTCTAAACTCGTGTTGCCCCGTCTCTTAACCTTGTATATACGTACCATGTCTTTACTCCTGTGTGTACACACACACACACACACACACTCCGGCACAGTGTACACCAAAACAGATCTTTAACAACGGTTCCTGTGCACAGTGCTACAGGTGGTCAAATGAAAGTCTAGGGAAAACGGGACTCGGGGACACGATGACACACTGACCCAATACCGTGAACCCAACAGGCCAAGGAAGCATCTACAGTGACTTAGGCAAGACGTCAAATGGCCCTACATTATTATCTAGTGATGACTGAGACAACTGACAGCAGTATCTCTCCGTCTACAGTATGCAAACGAAAAGCATACGTGCTGAAAATCTATGTAATGGATTATCCCTAAGACAGTTCATGAGACGATCTTTTATCATTTACGATATATATCAACATATTCCAAAGGATTTTGAAAAACGATTGGAAACTGACAACAACCTGTCCATCTGTCATCATGATAAAATGGAAGAATAATCCCAGATGTATGTGGCTGCACAAACAGGATCAGCAGAAACCTTAATGTTGCATATGCCCGACTCAGGCTAGGCTACAGATACCCATGGGAGTTTGCTCCTCGTGTTGACAGTGAACACACGAGTCGCACACTTTGCCACCAGAATCACTCGTACACCCTGCAACACTACAGCATGGACTTGACTGCTGTTAAAAATCAGAAAATTTAGAGATAATCATAATCACGTATTGCAAGATATGTAAATTTAATGTGTGTGTTCTGCCCTGATATCTGAGAAGTGTCATAACTTGGTCTATTGCAGACAGTCAACTCATTATGTAACTTCTCGATCACCGAGTCACTGACCCTTGGTGTTTTCCGCATCCTGTGTTGCACCCGAGTCCACAGGATGAGTACGAGCGCGTAACAACTCGACCGTTGCCTGTGGCAAAAATGGAATTCACACTTGCCCGACGTCGCCCTCACGACCTTGATGAGTGAGTCACTGGCAGAGATGCCACAGCGGTGACGAAAGGACGGAGTAAGCACGGTGGTTTACTAACCCCATCTTCAGCACTGTCCACAGTGGATCAAACACGTTGGTTGTCATTGTTCGGCAGTGGTTATTGGATGACTACTACAGAAGCCGTGGATGCCACAGTGGCTGTACCCACCCTGGTATACCCGCCACACTGCCAACACACACACACACACCACTGCACTACCGTTATACAGACCTGCGCTATGACTATCACGGCCTAGCCTTCGACCCGTCCCGTTAGGTCAAAGGCCAGGCCAGGAACGTCAAGGTAGACTTGTAGGTCGTCGATTAAGGGAAGACTCGGTGGTAAAGACAGGTAAAACCAGGCTAGTAAAGGTACACTCGCTGGTGAAGAAGACAGGTAAACTTGCCAATAAAGTGTACTCGCCGGTAAACTAAGGGAAGACTCTTGCCTGTGGTAAAGGTATGTAAACCAGAGAAAGACACACACTAACACATGGGGAAACCTTCCTATACAGAAGGGAGATTTTGTGTGTGTGTGTGTGTGTGTGTGTGTGTGTGTGTGTGTGTGTGTGTGTGCGTGGGGGGGGGGAGCGGAGGGCCTGAGCCTGTGAGTACAGGGGCCGAGGGTCACGTCCTGGGGAACTAGGTAGCGGTACTTCAAGTTTGGATTGTACTACTGGAAGGACCGGCCAGGTACACACTCTTGGTTGTACCACACAAGGACCAGCCAGGTGCACTATCCATGGTACACCATCTAAATTCAAGGTTTCTGGGTGGCTGTGACAAGGGCAGGTGATGATGATGGTATGGCAGGGAGGAGATAGTGAGGGCTGGGTGGTGATGGTAGAGGCAAGGAGGTGGTGGTGAGGAGAAAGCGGTGATGATGAGGGCAGGATCATGACAGTATGGGCACGGTGATGGTGAGAGCAGGGTGTTGATGGTGAGAGCTAGATGATGGTGAGGAGAGGGTAGTGATGAGTAGGGCAAGTGGTGTTGCTGAGGGCAGGGAGTAATGGTGTGGGGAGGGTGGTGATAGTGAGTGCAGGTTGATAATGGTGAAGGCTACGTGATGATGGTGAGAGCAGGGGGCACATGGGAAGGAGAGCTTACAAGGATGTGATGGTCCATAATGAGGTTGTCTGTTGCAGTGACCTACAATTAGTGGTAGAAACAGGAAAACAAGAAGGCCGGCACCTTCCCCACCCACCTGCTCCTCCGGCTTAACTGCCGGTGGGGAAAATGAAAAGAAGACCATGTAATATAGGGAGGGCATACCACCAGGGAAATTCTATAGGGAAGTGTGGACTGAAAAAAGTTCCCGACAAATTTTGCAGCATTTAGTCTGCGGCTGGACTCTGGAAAAGGAGGACAAGAGTAATGGTAAACAGATTTTTTTCCCTTTTCTTTCTTTTCTTTTTTCCTGATAACAGATACCCATTAACGGCTTGTCTCGCATTCATCTGAATGTACGTATTTATAGTCTTTGCATATACCGGACTGGGAGGTATTTCTTATAATGCTCAACCAGTCTACAAATAATGAAAAAAAAAACTTTTCTTAACATTTGTTACATTTCCATTCTTTTTTTCTTTATATCGTTACTTCTGGTAACTGAATCTCTGTCGAACACGATGAAATTTTTGTAAGTTATGTTGTCGAAATTGTCTAGTATTATGGAAACTTGTATCAGATCACGTTGGAGTCTTCACTATCTTTCAAGACAGAATAATTGTAGCCCTGAGCCTTTCCTTACGTGGCTTATTAATGAGTGAAGGGATTGACTTGGTTGCTCTTCTTTGAACGCACTCCAATTGCTCACCTTTTGATCAGGTTTGGTAACCAAAACTGACCAGCATACTTCACATGAGTCTAACCAAGGCACTGCAAAGGGTGATTATCGTATCCACTGATTTGTAATTCATACTTATAGCAACGAATCTTAATATCATACTAGTTTTATTCTATGAAGCTAAGCATTGCTTACCATATTCACTCCAAAGTCCTTTTTTTTTTTAACTTCCAGCGATGGTTTACCAACTATTTTGTTTTCGTGATTTATAATCATGGCATCAAAATGAATTACTTGCCATTTGTTTAAGTTGAAAACTGTTTATGTCTGCTCTATCAGCTTGTCTAAATCCCTCCGAATTTTCCGGTAGTTTGCCTTTAAATTGGCCATTTCCTAATTTCGTGACGTCGGCAAACTGCGAGGCTCTTATGGTGAGTCCTGTCTCTCTGTCGGTCATTTACGTATGATCAAAAGTATGGGTTCCAAGAATGAGCCTTGTGGAACTCCACTAGACACGTGAAGCCAGTCAGATGCTCCTCCACCTGATACCATTTTTCTGTATTCGTTCAGTAAATCAATCCGCTATCCACGCGCACATTCGATCTCCTATGGCGTGAGCCTTCTCTTCACTTGGTAATCTTTAATATGGGTCTTTATCGTAGACAATGTGAAAGACCAATTATATAACATCAGACGGTATTTCGTTGTCCCAATTATCGTATGTATGACTACAGAATCCAATCATGAACTTCAATACCGGACACCAAGTTGATGGTCTGCTATTAATCAAATTTCCTCTAAGAATTTAGTGATTCTGTCTTTAATCATTGCTTCTAACACTCTACCAAGAGGAGAAAGAGTCTAATGGGCCGGTGGTTTGAAGCACATTTTCTATCTCTTTTTTGGAAAATTGGTCTTACGTTCGCTAGTTTCCGGTCATTAGGCACTTTCCCTTCCTGCAATGATTTGTTAAATATTTTGATAACAGAAATAGCTGACTGTTCGGCTAGCTTCCTTTAGGATTCCTGGGGAGATATCGCCTGGACCAGTTCATGTATTCGGGTTTAATTTGTCTAGTTATTCAAGTCTTCTTGGGGGAAGGGTAGTTAGTGTGAGGGTATGGTGGTAATGGTGTGGGTAGGGTGGTGACTGAAGGGTGGTAAGGGTCAGGCAAGGTAGTGTGGATGAGGTCTACAAAAGTAGAAAATAATGCACACTAAATTCAAGAAAGCTGCTGAAACTTCTCCAACAAACATGTAAATAATAAAAATCTACAACGATGCGAGAGACAGAGGCGACTGCATATTCTACACCCACGTTATGGGCGTTCTGAGGAGCGAAGCGAGCGTTTAAGATAGACACTAAAGTCTGGGTAAAATGAGGGTGAGACTTCTCTTACCCCGTGTGTGAGCGGAGGAGACGAGGGCAGTCAGTAGCCACGCCAGACATACCACTCACAACTCAGGCACACGGGAGGCCACTGGAGGACATGGCAAGGACAGATAACGGACAACCTGATGGTCCATGATGACGGGTATCTGCTGGACGACAGAGAGAGTAACCCAAATATCTTATCTACATAGATGGAGGTAGGAGAGTGAAGCGCAACTTAAGATGTTAGAATGAAGGCTGGCTAAGTTATTTAGGCGGAGGATGATGAAGTCTGTATGTCACAAGATGATGCTGATGGCTGACTATGGTAGTGAATACGACAACGATGGTCCAAAGAACCAAAGATCAGGCTACTAAAGGGGGGAAAGGGAGAGATACTACGAGACACCAGGGGCCTCCTGACGTCACGTTCCCCAGGGAGTGTTCCGTCTCTATATATTTTCCATTACCTGCCTCCTCTTACCTCCCAGCACCTTGCTCCCTTCCCTCAGGCATGGCACCCCTTACCTCTCCTGCACCTGCCTCCCTTGACGCCCCCTAGTCTCGTCTCATTACCTGCCAGTTCGTCCACACGCCGCAGCACTGGCCTCACCCACCCTCATACCTTTCAAAATTCCAGATTTAATCAAGGTATCCCATTTGCTTAAAGAGATACAGATAATATAACAGAGCGTTTTACCCACCAAAACCCCCCCCCCCCCCCCCCCCCCCCCCCCCCCCC
>JAYMFT010387610.1:0-35402 GCA_038088735.1 Panulirus argus | reverse complement strand
GGGGGGGGGGGGGGGGGGGGGCGCTGTGTTGGAGGGGTGTCACCAACACTGCTTCAGGCTCTGATCATGGCAGTGGTGGTGATGACAGCGGTGTAGTGAAGGCGTTGGGGTTGGTTGCTTGTGTGTTGACAGTGACGCATGATGACGGTTGGCGATGATGGTGCCGGTGATGGTGGCTGATGCGCTTCAGCGTCAGGAACTACGCGCCCCTCACTGTCGTTCACTTGCTCGGGACTGATGATGATTGTCTGTCTCCAGTGACGGCGGCGTCGGCGACAAACGGCCTCCCCCGCAGGTGCTGTTTGTTGCTGTGGCCTGGCGCATTTTCCCTCCATTGTCCTGTAGCCTCCTGAGCACGACTTTACGACCCTTGGGCACGACGGTGCTAACCTTGAGGGTCATCAAGCCCACGGGTTGTACTGTCCTGCTCTAGGGATAACTGATTACTCCTCAGCAAGAGCTAGTTAGACCTCTTGACCTGACATTTGTCGCGTTCTGAGATGATTTACAACATTGCGTTGCAGGTCGTGATGGCGTTGCTCATTTGCTTTGTTTTCTCCCCTGCAGCTGGTGTCGGAGCTGGGGGTGGTGCTGTACCGGGCCCTGGACTACAGCCTGGGTAGTGAGGAGGAACGGGACCTCTCGCCCTCACTCAACCACCTCATCGACCTCATGACTTCCGCAGGTGAGACACCAATCCCCTCACGGGCCCTCTGCCCCTCCAGGTATACCTCCTCTGGGTCTCGCTAACTCCCAGAGAGATAACTGGTTCACTTTTTGCAACTGTCTCTCGTGGGAGATGAGACCTTTTTCTGTGGGTCTCGCGGTCTTCCCCAGAGAGATAGCCAGGTCTCTTTGTGCGGCTGTCTCACCCATGAGACAATGTGCAAATATGCAGAAAGTGAAATTTGCTTAAAGTTATTGAGTTTTTGTCATTATTTAATATGAAAATTTCTTTTAACAGTTTTTTTTTCACTTCAAAAACATGTAGTGAGTGTGTTTGTGAGGCTGAGGGCACCGCCATCCAAGATGTTATACGAAATTTTGTTCATTTACTTATGGTCTTAATTAGCTTACTTAAATCTACTACCATGCCAAAGTAGAAGTATTACTTTATACTTATCTCATTGGTTTATATTACTTCATACTTATCTCACAGGTTTATGAGTTTTTTGACTTACGTAATAATTATCATGAGATTCTCATCTCTCCGGTGGATTTTGAAATAGCATTACAAGTTACTCATTTGACTGGAGTTAATTAAGTCTCTTACTTATGACAGCTTAAGTGACGTAAAAGAATTCCCTCGTGGAGTCACTAGACGTCCAAGCAATTTGCGTAACCATAGATGATATATATACAGTGGGGTCAGTTCAGGTTCAGGAAAGGCGTAGTGAACCCTGGGACACAGTTGGGTTCAGAGGGGCGATGGTTCTACGGATTAAAGGTTCATTTCTGTGTACCTTAACCTGTAGCGTGAGTGGGCGTGGGGTTTATCTTAACCCACTGTGGGTCTTGGCTTTCACGGCTGTCTACAGCGACCTGAGCGACACGCGATGGTAAGGGGGTCGTCGTGTATGATGGAGTTAAAAGGACGTATGATACAAAGGACGACAGACGGGAACAGACCAGTGGATCCTTTCGATGCCGTAGGAATGGTCAGAAACGTACGAGGTCAGTGTCGTAGCAGAAGAGAGGTAGAGATGACCTACGGGTAATGATTGTAAACTCTGTATGTAAACAAGGAAGCGCAGGTTTTGTGTTATATGATGAAGTTTACGTGTGAGTATGATGGTGTATAGTAGGTTTTTGTGTGTGTATGGTGGTGTATGGTAGGTTAAGAGCTGTTCCACCGTGCTGGAATGTGTACACATTTTGTACATGACACTCAGCTGTTGCCCACGTACGACACTAACATCTCTGTACACAAATAGCTTCATGAAATGTACATAAGATTTCAACCTGATGTACAAGCATGCCAGTTCGGCTTTACCTCTTGTACACTGTCCAGATGTACAGACCCCTAGATACAGCACACGCTTGGACGGCACTTGTGTACAAATATGCATCTGAACAGCCGTACGTAGCGCACTTGGGGAGCATCATGGCACTGATGTTGTACATAGATGATGGCCCAGCTTGGCACACTTTATACACTTGGTGAACACTTTGGGAGTTAGTGTCAAGTGGTCGACGTACTTGTTCTTGAGTAGGTGCGTGAGTGGTAGGCTACAGAAATACCTAAGGTGATTGGTAGAGAGTGTATGCAAATGAGTTGCAACGGCACGGGTTGAGGGGTCATCCGTGCGTTGCCCTTGCTGGGAAAGGGGTGGCGTGAGACCCGACCTTTGTGGCTGGTTAATTGACCTTAATTGCCCGACGAATGATCCTAATTACCGACACAGCCCAGGTATAGTGCCAGTCCTGGTAGTGATTACTTAGGCTTGTGTGTGTGGGGGGGAGGGGGGACAATCGTCATGCAGGCTTGTGCATGGCTCAGGCAGCTGTGCATGGTAAGTTCACCCACATACACGCGCGCGCACGCCCTCCCACGCCAGATGCACGTGCCCACGTGCTTAAGGTGGCGTGGGTTTGTTGTGGGGAGTTCCCTTGGGAACGGGGACCTCTGCAGGGTGATGCACAAGGAAAGGGCGATCCTCTGTACACTCCCACAGTCCTCTCTACACTCCCACATTCCTCTGTACACTCCCACGCGCCTCTGTACACTCACACACGTCGCTGCACACTCCCTCCGACCCCTGACATATGTACCGTCGGCCGGAGAGAAAACGTTGACCAGTTGGAGGAGTGAAGGAGACGTTTACGTCGGTACACACGCCCCTTCCCCGCCCCCCGGCTGGCGTGCGGCCGGGCACATGCTACCGTCCGGCCAATGTGTTTGCACGCACCCGGCACCTCCACGCCCTCAGGGGCGCGCGCCCGCCCGCCCGCCCACGTCCGCTTGCCGGGAAGCAAGAGTCGTATTGTGGGTGCCAAGGGGCCGAGAGACGTCGGGGATGAGGGAGTGATGATGAGGCTTGATGAGCCTCTTGACCAGGACGGTACGACCCGTGAGCACGACGGTACGGCCCCCGCGCACGACGCTACGACCCTTCCGTTTGATTGGGGTGACCCCTGACTTGCACCAGAACAAAGTCACGTCCAAGGCCAGGCATCCATGAGCCGAGGGGCGTACCCACGTGTTCTCAAGGGTCGTGCGCGCGTCGTGCCCACGTGGTGGGTATTACTCCGGGCTGGGGAGGCGTGTGCGTTAGGCAAGTGGTCGCTAGGGGGAAGAAAGTGACCGGGGGAAGGTGACGGCCTCACCTCCAACCCCACCACTCCCCACCGTCACCGTCAGCAGAGGCCTCCTGACACCTTCCCCAACACTGTCTCTTGTGTGTGTATGTATAGTGACACCGTATGTATACATACGCGTGCCGGGTGTAGCCTGGAGAGAGAAGTGTGTGCGTGCGTACGTTTGTGTGTGTGTGTATGTGTGTGTGTGTAAATGGCGTGGTATAGAAAGTACTGAGGGTCTGTGATGAAGAGGAGGTGGGTTGGTGCCTAACATTGTGCCCAGCTCCACCCCCCTCCCACACCTCAACTTTCACTGACACACGCGCACACACACGAGAGAGAGAGAGAGAGAGAGAGAGAGAGAGAGAGAGAGAGAGAGCTTCACTTTCGTTGTTGTGCTAATGGAGACAACAGCAGCAGTAAAAGCAAATGTTATCGCGCGGCCCACACCAGTCTGGCCTGGTCTGGCCAAGGACCCCTTGGCATCACCAGCCGCACCCTCCCCCTCGCCCTCCTACTCTAGTGTCACACCTCCTGCCGTATATATATATATATATATATATATATATGAGGATGCCAGAGTCCTAGCCGCACGCTGCCCCGGCTGACCTCTGGCGTAGCGCCTCGGTGTCCTTGTGGAAGGTCCAGCCGGGCCTCCAGCGCCTCCCGCGGGCGGAGTGGACGAAGAAAGTGGTGGTGATGAGAAAGGCTTTGGGAGAGAGGCGCGCGGTGTGTGGAGGGGAAACCTCCGGTAATGATCTCCTTAGATGATCAATGGATGTACTTCAGGTGTACAGCGCAAAGGTGTACAGGGTGTTCTTATTACCTGAGACCTGGCGTTGTCGTGACGTGTGTGTGTGTGCGCGATCGACGAAGCCAAACAGGTAAACAGAACACCTGTTGCTCGGTAACGGGGTTACCTGTTGTGGAGGAGTGGATGATCTTGTGTGTTACTCTGCAAGTAATGGTGACCCGGGTAACGGAGGAGGTGATGATCATTCCACCTCCACCATCCACCGCCGCCGCTCCACTTAATCATCACGAACACGATTTCCCTCCAACACGAATGGTCATCCACATCCTCATCTCCGTAGCTCTCCTCCCCTCCACCCCGGGGAGGGAGAGTGGTACGCTCTTCCCCCGTGCACTGCACCTGCCAGCTAGTGGGTGAGGGGCGCGTGTTGCCGGTGTGGAGAGAGAGAGAGAGAGGGGGGGGGGGCATTCAATCCCTCTCCCCTCCAACACTTCCCTCCCCGCGTCCTGGGCGTCCTGTGACATCCTGTGGTGTAGTGGTCCCCTCCCGGACCATACCAACACCACCGTCCGCCGGCACTCCTCCCCACACACGCCCACACTGTGCCAGTGACCCATAGTGTGTTCGTGGGTATGTTTCGGTACCTAAAGACCTCCTCCCCTTTTGTTATCTCTCGCTACCCAGACGACCAATCCCCCCCCCCCAACCCCATGGTATCAGTACTTAGAGCCCCCACCCTTGGTATCCCTCTCGGTACCCAGAATCCCGCCTTTCGCAAAGTGGGGTACGCCGTTATGCCCCCTTGACCCCCCGTAGTGCAGAATGGACGTGGCCGGGGGAAAGTGCCCATGTGACCACCCCTCATCCCCTCCTCTTGCAGCTGGTGCCTGGCCTCCCTCACCCCGCCTGCAGCTGGTGCCTGGCCTCCCTACGTTGGTAGGTTGAACCGAGTGTTGCCATAGTGACGCACTGGCGTGGTTGTGACGCAGCGCCGCGTTCGGTGACGTAGTCGCTGGCGTGGGTGCCACGGTGACGTCGTACTGACGTATGTAACGACATGATCGTTACGTTTATCGTCGCATTTGAGGACGTAGATCCCGAGGTGCCGACGTGGTGTCGCCGTGCTTGTTACGCGCTGTTGTGCCTGGCGGCGTAGTTGGCGAGGCGGTGGGTGACCTCTCCCTCCTGTCGAGGGGGGAGGGGGGGTTCGTCCGTGGGGCGGTGACCCAGTTCGACCTCCCGGCTGACCTGGTGTGGTGTGGGGGGGAAAGCTGCTCGGCAGGTCATCCTGATGCACTCCACTGCCTCCGCGTCGTCTCTCTCTCTCTCTCTCTCTCTCTCTCTCTCTCTCTCTCTCTCTCCTTAGAAAGTCTCATTATATTTCCAATTACTCGCCAGCCCCGTGTCGGTCGACCCGGCCATCTTCTCCGTATTGATCACCACTACATCCAAACGATTTATTCAGTTTCTTTTTTATCTTTTTTATTTTTTTTACTTCGTATATGAAATATATGTATTTTCCTCTTGAATTGGATTTGTAATTATTGGTTCAGGAGCTGCTGGTCGGTCAGAAAACCAATTTCCGTATTGATTTTTGTTCCATTTACGTACAAATGTTAATATAAGGTAATGAATGTGATATGATAATTTAATTAGTACAAGCGTTTTTTTTTTTTTGACAGTTTGTGATGGAGGGAAGTGATGGAGGCTGCATAATTAGCACAGTAAACTTAAATAAAATGGTTCCATATAAACAGTTAAACTTCACTGTTCCTAGTGATGCGTCCCAATGAGTCAGTGAGTACTGGTGTTGCGAGTAGTGTTACTCATTATACTCATCATGAATATAGTGTTACCAGAACGGCGATGGTGCAGCACTGTTGCCAGACTGGTGACGGCGATTCAGTGTTGCCAGGACTGTGATGGTTGTGCCGTGTTAGCAGCAGGTGCCGCCGACCTCCTGTGACGGGCCAGACCGTCACGCGTGACGCCCACAATGGCCAGTTGGGGAACCATCGGTTCTGCATTGGGGCCATCAGGACGAGTGGGTGACCCCTCCCCCACCCCTTCGTGTAAGGGTGACGCTGTCTCCCTGTTAACAGTGGGGTTCTCTCTCTCTCTCTCCCTCCCCCACCCCTTCGTGTAAGGGTGACGCTGTCTCCCTGTTAACAGTGGGGTTCTCTCTCTCTCTCTCTCTCTCTCTCTCTCTCTCTCTCTCTCTCTAGGTGTCCTGGCTAAGGGGGTGGTTGGTGAAGTGTCCAGATGTTGAGGAGTGTGAAGGCTCCTTGGTGATTCAGCGTTGTGGTGAGACTGACACAAATCTGTGCGTGAGATGAGAGGGAATTGTTGGCTTGGCGAATCGTCCTGAGGAGGGGAGAATGGGGGAGGGAAGTGTGGGGGGGGGGGGAGGAGAAGCACCCGGGCTGCTGGCTTGATGAAGCGGCCTGACTTGGGGATCTGGGAAATAGACGGGGTCGGCTTGGTGAATTGGTGGCACTGGTTTGGTGAAATAATGACTCTCACTTGGTGAAGTGATGCCACTGGCTTGGTGAAGTGGGTGTGTGACCATCAGGGGCGGGAGGCGTGGAGGCGCTGCTGGGAGAAAGTCCCGTAACAAAAGGTGAGACGCGTGTGTGTGTGTGTGTAGGGGAACAGCCGCGCTGACCACAGCATCACCAGCGGTGGGCAGCGGTCGTGTGGTGTCACTCTAGTTCCTGAAGCAGGTGTTAAGTGTACTCTGGGTCTAGCAGCACAAGCGGAACCCTGGTGTGTGTGTGTGTGTTTGTGTGTGTTTGTGTGTGTGTGTGTGTGTTTGTGTGACTCACACGGACTTTGCAGAAGCATTTGCGCGAACGTGACCGTCTCGTCGTAACGCACGAAATGCGTAATGTGGGTAATCTGTGTATGGGTTATGGCTGGCTGACCCCATCCCTGACTCACAGATCATGGCTGACCCCATCCCTGAGTCAGCACAGCCTCACAGATCATGGCTGACCTCATCCCTGACTCAGCGCCGCCTCCTGGATTATGACTGATCTAATTACGTGAGATTACTGGCGAGGTGTGTGGGTGATGTCATCCTGCCCTCCCGCTCAACCCACATCATCTATTCAGATGGAAATCGATTTTGTTTTTTCTTCGGCCTTGGATGTGGATTAGTTTTTCTGTTCCTATTTGTGAACCTCAGTTGTATGTTGTCTGCCGGTGAGCAGTGCTGACTTCAGAGTTTGATGAAGTTGGAATACACACACAGGAACACCTGATGAGTGTTGCGGGGGGGGGGGACGAGGGCAGGTGTTGCGGTGTGTGTGTGTGTTGAAGCTGTGAGGGGCTGGTACTGACGTGTGTTTTGCTTGGTGTATGTGTGTGGGGGTGGTTACCCTTCGTGCCCTCCTCCCTCCCCCCATACCCTCCTGACTCACTAGGAGTGTTGCACTGGTGCCCGCAACACATCTCACACCCTCCGTGTCAGTGTTGCTGTGGGAGGGTCTTGGGTTCCCGTCAACA
The DNA here is from genome assembly GCA_038088735.1 of Panulirus argus. Lineage (NCBI taxonomy): Eukaryota > Metazoa > Arthropoda > Malacostraca > Decapoda > Palinuridae > Panulirus > Panulirus argus. Next base: position 27,841 of record JAYMFT010387610.1, on the reverse strand, counting down.
CAGAACATGGCTATACCGGGCTGGTCGGTACCTCTCTGGACGTGCAACACACACACTCACACACGCCTGTTTTATCCTTCGTCTCTTCGTATTTTCTGTCACTGTCAAGCTGTCAGTGTTCAGAGTGAGTGGGGGGGGGGGCAGGTGCTGGAGAATTTGTATGCTATATTTACCATTTCTATTCCTATATTTAAGGATATTATTATACTGTCCCGCAAAATAGGTCAGAGGAGACGGACTAAGTTAGTATCTATCTTTTTCTTTTTTTCTTTTTTGACCTCATTATCGTGGCCTGGGCGACATGGCCTACTGAGGGTTCGATCTGTCCGTGATTCTCGCCTTTCCTGAAGTCTGGGTCGGGAGTTGCAGTTCGACCTGCAGCACAACCCTGGTCACAACCCGTCAGGTATAAGTCAAATATCCATAAAATTTCGACCCGTTCGTTTGGCAGCATCTGAAGAATTGAGCGGCACAAGACCCGTAACTCGAGTCTGGACTCTGCATGAGTTGCGACTCTTATACAGAGGTGTATAACATGGAGTCGAGCTTGAAGAAAACTCCGCATTAGGCAGCGGAGGTTAGTAGGGATGGTTTGGTTATATTGCAAACGATATTTGAAGCTATTTTTTATTCCTCTGCTGGCGACTGCGGCGCACTGCAGGCGACGCAAGTGTTTCATGCAACACCCGTCAGCACTTGTGTCGCATACGGGGACCGGACCTGGTCTGGGTGGGGACGTTGTTGGTCTGTGACAGTAAACCTACGGGGTTTGAAAAGGAAAATATGGAGATGGGAGGGTGGGTATAGGGAGAGGGAGGGAGAGAGAGGTGGGCAGGGATGGAGTGAGAGTAATGGGGTTTGGTGGTAGGCAGGGATGGAGTGAGAGCGAAAGTGAGAGTGTGTGTGTGTGTGTGTGTGTGTGGTGGGGTGGGGGGGGGGGGTGATGAGCTACTGACCGGGACGTCTAGTGCGGAAGTTGGTGTGGTGGTGGGGGGATGGCGCTCCCCTCCCCTCCCCTCCCCTCTCAGCCCTCTGTCTAGCCTCCCCCTACCTGCAGCCCTCTCCTCAGCCCCTCTCCTGGCAGCCCACCCTTTGTGGCTTAATAGGGCCGATTGGGTGGCAGGAGCGACGGGGCTACGCCGCCCACTTGCCACCCACTTACCACCCACATTATCCCCTGCACACGTGTCAGGGTTGATGGCTGAGATCACACGCAAACACACACGCACGCTCGCCAACACAGCTGTTCCTCGAGGCAACACCTGTTGTGCCTCCTCCGTGTCCACTCTCCACTCATGGGGCGATTGGGTGGCTCTGCCGCCGGGTGAGTTGGTCGAGGAGGTGGAGGTGGGCTGTGTGGGTGGGTGGGTGGGTGGGTGGGAGGATGTGGGCGGATACGGGAAACTCGGGATATGCGGACATGGGACGTCTCCCACACCCGGGGGATGATGGTGGGACTTCCGTCCGCACTCGTCCCTCTCTCCTGGCGGCGTCGGTAGAGGCCGGGGGGAGGGGGTAGCAGTGGACGTGGTGCCCCTTCACCAGGCGCCAGTCTTCAAGTCGAAGGGGCAGGTACCATGAGGGACCTCGCGTCTGCGGTGGAGGAAATAAGAGGCTTTGAGGGTACAGGACGCCAGGCGGTGTGTGCGCGTGCAACGGGGAAGGAGAACATTTTGTATAGCAAGGTGGTCTCAGCCACGACGACCACCACCACCCGTTCACTGGCGGATCACCGCAAGCGTGTACACTGCACGGTGGAGGCCTCCAGCAGCAGCCACCTGCCGTCAACTGCTCTGGTCTCTCCGCAGACCGACCACTCAGGAGGGAAGGCGATACCTCAACGCCTCTTCTTCGTGAACAGCCAAGATGTGACTGGTACATCATCTCATCGACAGCGACATGACTAAACAGTGCCCTCATTCTCACTCATATATGTAAATACGAACACTCATACGTACGTAATAAGTAACGAATATCACTAGAGAGGCAGTAAGATATCTTGGTTCATCTTGAAGATGGCGAACGTAATAGTGAGAGTACGTGGCGAAAGTTCCCCCCCGATAGCCACAAGAAACTGGAGACGAACCCTGGATCTGAGGCGGTACAGTCGCCTTTTGACCCCTTACCCCTGCACCGGCGGAGTCCACAGCCATCATCACAGCTCGTCGCAGCCATCATAACAACCGGGAGCCTCCATATCTCACTGTCGTTGACCTTGGGAAACGTAAACTGGAGGCGTTCTTAGTAGGAATTCAGCAGGAGAGTGTTGTAGGGGGACGTCCACCTCTGGGGTTCCTTGGCCGGGGTGTAGACGTATGTTGACTGTGAACTGTGTTGTTCTCCCCAGGGAGTGCGTGTTGTGTGGTTTGGGGGGACGGGAGGGAGTGGACGGTACTATGTGTGTGGTGATGGCTTGTATCATGTGTGGTAGCAGTTGTGTGGTGTCTGATAGGTGGGTGTTGACTTGTCCCAGGCGGTGTGTGTGTGTGTGTGTAGTGGCAGGTTGCGATGCACTGTGATGGTGGTGGTGGTAGCGGCGGTAGTGGCCTGGAGGGAGGCTACCCATGGGGCAGGTGGGTCTGCGGGAGGGGAATGTGGATCCTGGCCAAGCTGGCCCGGTCGTCGAGGACCAGGTGGTGGTCTGGCCCGGTCGAGGACCAGGTGGGGACGGACCTTTGAGTAAACCAGAGTGGTGCCTTCTGTAGTGGGGGGGTGATGGAAGACAACCATGGTGCTGAGTCTTCTCCGTGGTCGTGGCAACCATGCTGACCCCATCAACATAAGAGAACAAGTTCTTGATAGCCCGTAAGGTTTGTGTGAGGCAGGCAGTACCTGGGGAGACTTCCGCTCGCAGGGTGGTAATTACTACTGGTACAGCTGCAAGTCTGGTTCAGTCTCTCTCTTCTTTTGCTTCTCTTCCACCCGCTTCTTCAGGTCTTCCAGCCTTTTGACGACCACCCTACATCTCTCCGCGGTCTCTGTATCTGTCGTGTACTTGGTCTTTGCCGTGGAGTCGTCACGACCTGCACGAGTCGTGTGGGTCCGATCCCGCCCCAGGTGATGTCCGGTTGCATCACTCTATGATGGTCTTGTTTATACCTCAGGACACGTGTGTTGTGGTGCTGGTCGGAGCTGGAGCGTCGGGCTGGGTCAGCCGCTGCTCATGAGTAACAAATATACGTACAAGACTTGGGAGTGATCGCGTCAGACGGCCTCGCCTTTGGAGGCAACGTAAGAAAACTACAATTTCCGCTGGGAGGAAGATGTGATACTGGTGGCTGAGAACCCTCAGAATAAGGAAGATAAGCGGCTGGATCTTGCGAACCTTCAGAACAAGAGAGAGAGAGAGAGAGAGAGAAACAGATTTTTGACGACTCTTCAAAGCTCTCTATTTCAGGGGGTTCTTCAAGGATCATGTCCTCCACTGTTTCAACAGCGGTGGTGATCTGAAGAACCGACCACCTCCCACTCCGTCTCCAGCACCAGCATCCCTCTCCAGCACTTAACTCTCTCCAGCAGGGGAAATCATCTCCAGCACTAGCTTTTTCCTTGAACGCAGATACCCTCCGTCTCCAACAGTTACTCCTTTCTCCAACATGGGTCTTCTTCTCCAGCATTGGTTCTTTTCTCCAACGCTGGCGATGTCTGCAATGCGCGTGTTCCCCTCAAACTTTGGCTCTTCTGGAAATTTAGTGTAAAATGTTTTTTACTCTTCCAGCGCTGCGCTACGACCCACAAGGGTCAGGCAAAACTCCAGATTGTCATACCAAAGGGTCGTGCTTTCTTAGTCAGGGTCGTAGCGTCGTGCTCAGGGGTCGTACAGTCGTCCCCAAGGGGGTTACTCTCACATTAGGAAGGAAAGCCTTTGTTATGGTTCCTCGGTCATGACCCTGGCGACCCCCGACTCTGGCCTCGACACGGGTCGTGGGAACCTCTTAACTGTACAATGAGGCAGAGACGTCTGTTACGACCCTATTGTAAGGTCGTTCAGGTCGTTAACGCCGCGGGAGTCCATTCATGCCCTCCCATACCTGCGACCTGGGCAGCAGCACTCGCCCTCTGTCAACAAGTCCAGCTTCTGAAATTTGTTACGGGCGACGTAAGCCGACGTTTGGTCTGACCGGGTCGTCTTAACAACGGATTCATGAAGCTTTTTCTTCTGCTGGGTTTCGTACGTCTTCGCCAATAGGTTTGCACTTAAAATTGTTGCCGTTTGCTTAAGTTGGTCAGCTTTCGTAAGAGCTTCCACGTTCTGTTTTATTATTATTGAAAATTTTTAGTGCATTTTTTTATGTCTTTTTAGCTCCTGAAAAAAAAAAACACCATGAGTTTCACCCGGCCGGCTGTTGTTTAAGTAAGCTTTTGTTAAAGTATGTCTGGCTCGAACTATTGTTTGGGTGATGGATTCGGGAGTTGGGTTGGGCCGATGTGAGGTCTACATCTCATTCTCTATTTTGATACAATAGGGGTTATCTTTTATTTTTTTTTCTTTATTTGTATTTCTCTCGAAAAGGAATTCCCCGAAGGATGACGGTGTATACGCCCTTCGGCCGTTCCTCCATTGTCACTGCTTCATTAAGAGCCTCGTTAGCGAGGCTGTTACGAGAGCTGTGCTGCTCCTTTACCTTCGCAACTTTGCATGAATTTCAATCAGGATGACTCGGGTCGTAAAAGGAGAGCTGGAGTTGAAGAAAACATTTTAGGCTGGGAACGCGTCAAGGTAGGAGCTGTGGGAATTATATACATATGCCCTCCTGTAAGTTACAACAGGTCTTGTGTTTTGATACAGTCAAAAGTCCTCCTTCTGACGCCGTGACACAGGCCTGGGACGGGACGTATCGAGATCACACGGTGTCCGTCGGAGGTGTGGGTTTGAATGTGTTGGTGAAGCCACTCTCCGCCGTGTCCGCCTCCTGTAGACGTGGTTTGGGCGACGTCACACGACAGGCTGGACTGTCGTGGTTTAGACTGGCTTGAAACAGAAGGCTAAACCGACAAAGCCCGACGGTACGACCCTTGGGTGTGTTGGTCCAGCATCTCTTACGATACCCTAAGGGTCAGGTCAAAGGGTAGGGAGTCACAACTAAAGGGTAGTAGCGTCGTGCCCATGGTACGTACCGTCGTGCTCAAGGGTCGCACAGTGGCGCCCAAGGGTCGTACCGTCGTGCTCGAGGGTCGTACCGTCGTATACAAGGGGTTAAGTGATCACTAAATCTGCCAGAGGTGTGGTTTATATCCAGACAATTTAGCGTTGTTTGCGGGATGGCGACAGCCACGGGTGAAAGTCTCGGTGTGACCACCAGTGGTTGCCGAGTGTGGTTGAGGCAGTGGCTAATGGCATCGTTCTGATGCCAAGGATGAATTAACTGCAGGTATTGCCGCCGTCACCTGGCAATCTTCCAAGCATCTCTCTCGCATTCAATTAGACTCATAGTCGTTTTATGATGTGAGAGATTATCCCATGACCAGACGAGTTTGAAATGAATTTACTGTCGCAGATGATTGTCTCTAAATTGTATTGTTGTGGTCGTATTGTAGTGTTGTCGACGCATTGTGGTATTGTTGTTAAGGTGACGCAGTGTTACGCCCGAGGGTGGTGGTGCAAGCAGGTCCAACTCCACCCTGTGACGCAAGCCAGTATATGCTGCTTTGACTGAGCCAGAGAGTTTATCGCAGCAGCGTATATATACATGCAGTCACAAGTTAAAAGCAAATGACATTTAACGATGGAAGATAATAGATTAACATTTACACAAGACAGCTGGCCATTGACCGCAGCTCCAGTTGGCCGGAAGAATAAAGATTTTCTAGCTTTTCTGTAAAACATGTGATTAATTCATTTAATCTTGCGATTTTATTCAATGGTGAACAATAGCGCGCGGGAGGTTGAACAAGATCAGGGCGCACGATCTTGTATTTTACGACCAATGATTTATATTCTTTTATGTAATTACGAGAAATTTTCTTAAAAGAATAAACAGTAAAAGCAATTTCTTGGCCCATTTTCCAAGAAAGATTGTCTCCTCATAAACTGAAATGATTTAACATGCCAAGAAAAGTTAGGATAAATTTATGGCAGGTTACCCTGAAATATTCCTCATACACGTTAACAGAAAACGGGATAGTAAAGGGTAATATCTTGTATTCATGTAGCGTTTTATTTTTTTGTTTTTATTTCAGCATTGCTAGTATGACTACTACTACATTTACTGCTACTATTACGAGAAATAGTAAATTACTGAAAAATGATCCAAAAGGAGAGTTCAGTTGGAACACGTAATATATTCAGAAAAGTGTGTTGAATTTTTAGAACATAACTCGGAATGCTATACTTTTTTTTTTTGGACCAGATACATTTAACCTGTGCTACTGACAGTGTGGCAAACAATGTAGAAGTGTTCAATTGTTTACATTTTCAGTTAATTTTATAGTATTTTACTAACAGTGGGAATAGTGATGATGTATAGTTGGGTGATCAATAGAGGTGAGTGATTAGCAGTTGATAGATTCGAGATATTTTATGATAACTACAATTCCCTTGAGAAGAATGAAGTATGGCAATATTTTGTGTAACTTTTTTAGATAATTTTTCTACTACAGGGATAATCAGCTCTGTATTAAACAGTAATTTTATCGTAAAATGTAAGTTTCAGATATCATAGATTTGATTGTTAAAGTAAAATAAGTCCTAAGGTCATTAGATATTGTGATAGTTCGAATGTACTTCAGAAGGAAATGAGACTTTTTTTTTTTAATAGAAATCGTTTGTCAATGAAAAATAAAAAAACAATGGAAATGGGAAATTTTTATTAAAAAATATTTAGTATAATAGTTGAAATGAGGAAGACATATTACTGACTGGTGGATATTGATGACATGATTTAGATTCATAGTTTAAAGCTTGAATCAAATTTCTGTATATGAGAATCGAAAGTCCGTGTCTAATAAGGGAGGAAGGGTATGGGAGGCGATGGGTCCGCTGCCCTGCGGAGTTGACCTGCCCCCTACCCATCATGGTGGCCGACAGCCGTACCATAATGTGCCCCATATCACCCGAGATCCGCAACCAACTTGCTTTGATATCTGCTGCCTGGATGATTTATCTGTTTGTATATACTGTGGTTTGTCTTGTGTAAAGTGAATGTATATACCTTGAACTCTGTTTATGTCTTTGCCTGTGTGCGTGTATGAGTACCTACACGTGTGTGAGTAGGCCCGTGGATGATGGTGGAAGGCCTAAGCGTAGTGGTAGCTTTGTTGACTGAGCCATCCATCACCAAGCCTAGCCTTGGGCACGGGTATTTTTTTCTTCTCTCTGAACCTTTCAGCATCGCGCGTGAAAAGGGACCCGGCCAAACCTCACTCAATTTAATGATCTCGGTGGACCCCCGCCATCCCCTCTCTCTTGCCGTCTGTATCTTTTTAAACCTCGAGAGTAAAAGAACGTCTCTCATGAAAGGAATCGGACCGGGCGATAAGGTATCGCTCGAAAAAGTTTTATCGATGAAGCCGCGACGAGGCCGTGGATGCCAGCCAGGCGCGCGCGGTCAGTGGCCGGCCGTTCGGTCGGCCGTTGACGAAATGGTTTGAAAAAAATTGAGCGCTCGGGGCTTGGTCGGCCGCACCGTCTTCATAACAGTTTTCACCCGTGTCATTTTCTCGACTTAGTGCGTCGTATATTATATATGTGATGTTGGGGTTGTGCTACACTTGGCATGATAATGTAGGGGGGAGTCGTGAATCGTGGAAGGCGAGCCAAGACACAGCAGTTGGAACCATTTCACAGACACGACTCAAAACGTAACTTTTACAACTCGTCAAACCAACTCGGTTATTTTCATAAGTTACATCTCGGGGGAAATTACGCTGATTTGTGCTCCTCTATATCAACTCGCTCTGTGGTTAGCTCTCGTTTTCAAACGTATTTTTTGGACTGAATTATCCTGGTTATTATAAAGCTTATTTTCGTACCGTATTTAAATGCCATTATTAATGACAAATTGACGTCAGTCCGAGGATTTCTGTTTGCAACGTTCCAGCGTGTTTAGTCTGAAGTACTGACGGATTTTCGTTATTCAAGGCTTAGGAATATCACGGCGTCCTTAGCTATCGTTGCGTTGGCGGGAGAGCTTGTTGACCTCCTTGCCCGGGATCCTCTCTCTCTCTCTCTCTCTCTCTCTCTCTCTCTCTCTCTCTCTCTCTCTCTCTCCCATCACACAGATCGCGTACCCAGTTTAATCATCCGGCCGTGGATGGGTACCACCCGGGCAAGGCGAAGTCGAGGAAAAATATATACACAGCCGGACCCCATCGTGTAAACAACAGACGAGCAGGAATCTACACCGGCCCCCACGACAGACCAGAGCCTTGAGGGACCCCAGTGATGACAGTGGTGGTGTAGGGCTGTGTGGATGGAGTTGGGGGGATGGATGGGTGTAGTTTGGGTAGCGTGGGACCCCCTCCTCCACCAGCACCAGCACCACTCCGCTAAGATTAACATAGCGCCGGATGCTGCTGCTGCCGGGGATTATCTCACTCACAAAAACTTGCGCTTCTATTGTCAAAGGTTTAGTGTGGTAAGAGCCTCTTGCTGATTATACCCTGCCCGTGGCAACCACGCCCCCTCCCCCCCTCCCATCTTCCTGTTGCGCGGGTTCCCTCCACTTCTTTGTTTACGCTGAAGGAAAATAACTCGTATATTGTTCATTCAACGATATTGCATCGTTAGAGACTTTTAATTGGGTCGTTTTAATTGCGAGCAGATAGCGAAAGTATAGATTTTAATTGGAAAGTTATTTGTAGCTTGAATTTGGTTTTGGTTGGATATTTGACGTGAACTGTATTATTGGTTATGCCTGAAGACAGTAGAGTTGTAATAGGGTGTTGTAGGAGACGCGCGCGCGCGCACGTATGTGTGTGTGTGTGTGTGTAGTGAAAGTTTTCCCTGCAGCACAAGGCCATCCTGAGGTGGGGGGGGGGTGAAGGACCCTCCAGTCTCCACCCTCCCTGTGTTGTCCTGTCTCCGGCAGTGGCAGTTTTTACCGGCGGACCTCTGGGGGGTAATTAGCATACGTGTGTACCCGCTGTCCTTCTGGTCGTGAGAGTGGCTGGGTGGTGGAGGGGAGGGGAGGGGAGGGGTCGGCTGCTGTTGGATCCAAGGGTCGGGGAGGGGGGGGAGGGAGGTGAGAGGTCAGGGTTAGGGCCCCCTGGGACACGGGAGAGCGTCTTTTTATGTCGCGGTTGATCTTGTTACGGACGAGCGAGAGAAAGGTTCCAGGGATGCGCGCGGACCTTGACACGGACGGGACGACCATTGACCTTGACCGTATACGACCCCCTGAGGTAGAATGGTTCGACCCTAGGTTACAAGGGTACGACCCTGGGAGTACAAGGATACGGTACTTGAGTTCATCAGTACGACTGTTGAGCGCTACGGGTGACACTTGGAGATGACGACCTGTCTTAGCGCCTGACCCTCACTGGTCGGGTCAGAGGCCGGGCGGAGGTTGGTAGAGTCTCCCGTACAAAGAGGCTGAGGCAGAGAACACGAGACATACAATACAAAACGACACAACCGGCAGAATCTGGGACAACGCGCGGAGAACGGGTCAGTCTCCCGCCTCACAACTGCACCGCTTGACCGCCGTGATGAGATCCTTGTGGGGCCATTAAAGGACAGAAGAAGAAAATGACGATGCTGTTCACACAGACATTGCGAAGACCCGTGGCAGGTGCGGTCGTGGAGTAATGCCTCGTAAAACGCGGCCGGAGCGAGTGTCTGGTGACTTAGGAGGCCCGGTTTATGATTCTGGAATGGACAGTTCCGAGAGAGAGAGAGAGAGTGTGTGTGTGTGATTATGAACAACCAGTGCGTCCATTATTGAGACATCCGTCCCCCGGGGATACCGAGCCAAAGCCTCCTAAGTTCATCACACTCACTGTGTGTTGAGAGCAACGCGCAACGTGGCGATGCATCGGGCCTCGTGCATGGTGATGGATGGCGCGTCATGACCTGGGTTGCGGTACATGACAAATGAGAGAGAGGAGCTCAGGGTCGACTAAGCCCCACGTTTGTCACAGAAACGATGACACTAGTGGGGTCGGTGTCATCGACTGGGGTGGACACCGACGTTCTGCGAAGAGACATCCTTCCCGGTAGGGTAGGGATGGTGAATTTAATCCTTTGGAATCTGTAGAGGTCGGCGTTGGGTTGTATACTGAGAACACAAGTAACGAGAGAATCAGAAATAGTGACGAAGGTGTTCAAAGTATTCCGGGCTGGAACACTACTCAGTTGCAACGCGTCCAGAGTTCCTTCACTACTGACATGGTTACGTAAACCATGTCAGGTACTTGGATATGGTAAAAGTTACACGTTAGGAAAATAACCGAAGGATTATTCTCTATACCTTCCCGCAGCAATAGTTCCATATTTGCCGGAACGACAGACTGACTGGGTACACTGCGTGAATGACGTGCACTGGAGCACAGAAATCCTGCAGGACGTGTGAGAGAATAGCATGAGTGTCGGGTTCGCGTCCGCTGGCGGCAGCTTTAAGGAAGACGCCGGAACTCCTTCGCCAGACATCTGTAGACCTTCCTACAGGTTGTACCGCACCAGCCGGGTTACACAACAGCAAATCAATAAAGACGTGTCGTCAAACAGTCTAGTAGAAGTGCCAGTCCCCTCCCCCCCCCCACCCGCTCACCAGGGGAAGCTCGGTCGCAGACTTGGATCGTGAGGGGGTAGGAGAGGCGAGAGTCCACGAGGGAATCGTTTGGTATAAGGAAGATGTAAAGTGGGGTGTGGAGAGAGGGGGAGACGGGGTGACGGTGCGGTGAAATGGAGTTGAGGGAGAAGAGGTGAGTGCGGAGAAGGAGATGAGGAGTGTTGGAGGTCACCTTTAATGCTGCCGACCGCTGCTTCAGATGACAGCAGTGTTGGTGCGGTGCCTCTCCTTACTGGGAGACACGCGCGCGCGCTCGTGTGTGTGTGTGTGTGTGTGTTTATGGCTGTTGGTATGGGGATGTTGCCGTGGCAGTCAGGCCTGCTGGAGGAGGTGTGTTTACCCATGGTCGGCGCTGTTGGTGTGTGGGGGGGCGTTGATGGAAGTTGTTCCTCGAGTGGAAAGAAGGAAGGAAGGAAGTGTGGGAAGGAAGGAATGTTGATCATTACGGTCGGGTGCTGGCGTGGGAGGGTAGGGTGGGTTTGTTGGGCTGGGAGGTACGTACGTACGTGTGAGAGTGTGGGTGGGTGGGGGAGTCTTAAGTAATCGCGTGGGCGTGATGGGACGGGTGACGTGATACGTACATTGTTACGTTATCGGTGTGGGTATGTTTCCTGCATTCACCAAGTCCTTTCCCGAGGGTGTTGCCCGTAGTGTGGTAGCTGGTCCTTGGTAGCAGTGTGGTAGTGGCCTGGGTAGTGGTGTGCGTAGTGTGGTAATGACCTCGACAGTGATCGTAGTGTGGTAGTGACCCTGACGGCGGGTGCGTGTAGTGTCGGTGGGGGGGGGGGTGACCTTGACCCCCGAAGGGTCAGGTCATTGGTCTGGCCCTCACGCCCAAGGGTCATACCGTCGTGCCCCAGGGGCGAGTTTGGGTCAGACGATCGTAAAGAGGAAGGTTTGGTTGGTGGCGTGTGTGTGGTACACCACGTTGGTGATGGTCGGCAGCGACACGGGGTTGGCCTCTGTGATGCTCTGCCACCTCTTAGACGCCTGATCTGTTGCTCTGGTGTGTGTGTGTGTAGGGCACGGGTGTAGTGGTGTAGACAGGGTGTATACTTGACAGGTTAAGGATACGAAAGGTTTGTAGGTGGAGGAGCGATTTCAGCTTATAGTAACTTGAATTCTTTTCTTTTTTTTTTCCTCACTGAATGAATGCAGTGGAGTGCATGACCCCGGGGGGGGGAGGGGGGGGGGGCACTGCGGATATGGAGTGCGGGTATCCTGAAGGCCGGGGGAGAAGTGGGGGGCGGGACGAGGGGCGAGGAGTACTGTGCTCTGGGTCATCGTCCTGACGTGACCCCCCCTGCAAGATACGGAGTTCGCGACGATGACGAGTTCGACTGACTTAAGTCACGGTCACCGTGAGGTTCATCCCGTCTCCGAAGGCCCCTCTGGCCGCCTCGCAGTTGCGGAAGAAGTGTCTGGTAGCATTCCTCCAGCTCCCCCCCCCCCCCCGGACGTGACCTCACGGGAAGCAGCCGTCGCGTCGGTGCCTGGAGTTCAGGAGTGGGTCGTGTTTGCTGAAGCTCCCGAGAACTCGGAGATTTCAGCAGCGCCGAGGCAGCAGAGCGGCTTGGAGGGGTGGGGGGGGGGGGGACAGCTGGCGGCAGAGAAGCTGCAGCAGGGTGGCAGGAGGCGGGGAAGATGAACCCCCGAGTAGTCCAGTCACGCAGCGGTCGACAGCAGGGCCAGAGCCCTGCGGTAATCCCCGCAGTGCCTCGTGTAATTAGTGTGGGGATTCGCGGGGCGTCTCGTCGTAGGCAGCGCCAACACACACGCTTTCTCAGGGGAGCCAGGCGGTCACCTCCCCACACGAGAGGGGTGAGGAGTGAGAGTGAGGGGGGGGTCCTCACCCCCCCCCCCCACACACACGTCGTCCCACTCACCCGTAAGGACACGGTGGGAGTCCTTCGTCTCGCTCGTATTAGAGAGTCGTTGTCGTCGTCCAGGTGGCCCGAGTGTCGCACCTGGTCGTGGCACCTGAGGGACTCCGTGGTCCTGGGATGTACAAGACGGTCGTCATGGGGTGAACACATGATCATAGTAAAAAAAATTGTGGTTCCATTGCCCAAAGTTGTGCCATTTGTTCTGCTAATGGGGTCACAAGGACTGTCACCAGGGAGAGGTCGGTCATGGGTAAGTCAGCCAAGGCTGGCGAACCATATGGGTCAGCCTCGTGGGTTGCGCAACCCCCTGGGGTATGGGTCATATCTGGCGACGTAACCGTGTACTCATCTGTGTGATGTCTGGGTATGGGGTAGGGGGTGATGGTCCTGGAGCTGTGGTGGTGGTGGTGGTCATGGGAGGGATCCCCTTTTGTGTGGTGGATGGATAGCACCAGGGCTCTCCCACCTGCGGTAAGGGACCTGAGCTCCTCTGGTGGGGACCTCAGATGTGTAGCAGGAACCCCTCCTACCCCACCCCACCACACTGTAACCTCCCATAACCCACTCCTGCTTCCCCAACACCCTACGCTGTACGCATAGTCCATATATTACTTTGCCCCTGCAGTCCAGTAACCGAGAGTGGCAAGATGTCCGAATGATTCGTGCCGGAGTTGGAAGAATTTTGGAGAAATTTCGCCGTGACTCGTGGTTAGTCTTGTACCCTCCTGGTTAACTCCGGTTAATGGTACACTTTAACGCTGGCTCTTATATATGTAGAGCGTGAGATGGCAGGGTTCTGTATTGCTGTTGTGTGGGGTGACTGCTTCTCTCCTGCTGCTACCGCAGACGCTTGCTGCTGTGTATGCTGTGTGAAGAACGAGAACACGCGTGCAGGCGAGCGGTGTGCGTCTCGCATCATGTGTTTACATATGTATCGCTTTTGGTCCAGACGCTCGCCAGGTATATCTTCAGCGGGGTGAAAATGATGTTGAGAGTTGATAGTGCGGTGGGAATGTGGCGGGGCGAGTGGTGAGTGTGGCGGGAGGAAGGCTGTGGTGGTGAGTGTGGTGGGAGGAGGGTTGTGGTGGTGGGTGTGGCAGTGCTAGCTCCTTACCACAGATAAATACAAATATTAATGGATCGTGTTGTTATTCCGTAACCCCTCATATATACGTACGTATTCACACTCAGACAGACACACATGCGTGAAGCTGCCCGAGTGTTTATGTGTCATTGCCTGCAGTGTGTGTGTGTGTGTGTGTATAACAGTGGCTATGCAAAAGACATTAAAGTTCGCCTTCACGTTGGGCAAAGGGCAGGCTCCTCACCCTCGTCTTGATTCAACCCTCCGCGTCTGGCGTGGGCTTCCTCCCAGTCGTGGCACGACCAAGGTGGTACCTGATTGTCACCCGTGGACCCTGTGCCTTACAGACTGGCTTGTAGAAGTTGTTTACCCTTTCTGGGGTAGTAGATGTTATGTCTCGGTTATTCGCACGCCGTTCGAGTCATTCGTACGCGTCGCACGTAGCAAGGTGTGAACGCCGACCGTTGACCGAGTTCGCTTACATTCTGACAGTGTGAGTCTAAGGTAACTTCGCTGAGCGTTATCTGGAGCTTGGCCATGCCTCTCGTGCTGATCGTATCACTGTGGTGTGTGTGTGGGGGCGCCATTAGCCTTCACACAGAAGTCACATTCGCGTATCGTTCGTCTATGATGGTTTAATATGGCAGTTAGATCTTTGGATTACTAGAGGAATGTGGGAACCAGATTATAACATCGTTCTTGAGATTGATGCACCGATTGTCTCTCTGAAACGCTGTCGGTAAATTTATTCAAGCCACACGTACTGCTCAGGGCATCCGCCGGTCTGTCGAATTTATATTACATATATTCACTCAGGGGTCTGACCTCACAGGCCAACATCACCAAGTGAATTATAAATTCCCAAGACTTACGGACGCTGAGAGCAGTAACTTGCGTCTCCACCGAACTCATCAACCAGTTTTTCGGGCGAGTAACAAGACTATTCACATGGTCTTGTTACAGCTGACTATCGGTAGCGTTTATCTCACTGTACAGCTCGTTATCATCCGCAGACATCTTAAGAGCAGAGCCGACCCGTTCTGGTATGTCATTAGCTCACAGAGGAAACAGGTTCGGCCCCAGTATGGACCCAGTCGGAACGCCACTCGAGAAAGGTATCCAAGACGACATCCAGGCCAGCAATAAGAACAACAACTTGTCGCTGGTTGGGGCAGACACTGTCCATTGGTGATAGCTCGTCTGTATCCCAAGTGATTGGAGGTTTATGATGAGTCGTGTGTAAGTGGCAGTATCGGATGCCTCGCAAGAGTCAGTGTAAACTGTATGTTAGGATCAGTATGACAGGAATCAGTCTAGTCATTTAACTCTGGGCATTGCGTTACCGGGGAACCCTCTCTCAACCCAACAACTGACCAGGAGGTATTTTTCTCAGTCTACCACGTTGTTCTGTATCGAATGATCAGCTCCAGCGGCTTTACCGCTCGTAAGAGAGAGACTGGTCTGTGATTTGAAGTGGGATATACGTGAACTGTTGGTAGTTAAAGGGTTACTCTTACCCCTCAGGACAGACCTGTGGCATCCGGCAGCCGGGCCGAGATAGGTTGAACTAGTATGCAAATGCGGACATAATTTGAGAGATGTTACAAAACCATCGCGTCCTCCTCAGCCGTGGCTCTAATTGTTTTTGTCTGAGTGATTCTCATATTAAGATTACGTTGGTTACCCTCAAATGACCTCAGGAACTCAGGAGTTTGTTAGTCTTGGTCACCTGAACCAGTTTATAAACCTAGTTTATGTGAGAGGCCTTTGGATCGCCAGTGTGAATGTCAAGTTTTATTTGACTGCTGACGATAAATACATTATTTTCTGTTTTATTCATAAAGTGAAGATTGTCTCCCAGTACTGGTACCACTGTAGCTGTCCATGGCACTCCGTGTGGTACGTGGTACGTGTGTGTGTCTACCGTCGGTACAGTGTCTTTCAAGAGATCATGAAGGAGTTTGTATCGTGGATGGTGTATTTTAGTTCATGTTTCACATACAGAAGGACGGTCATGTATACTAGATGACATCTAGGGCTGGTGATGTATAATGGATTATCTTGTATAATGAAAACTGTTACATGTTATATTTCTAAGCTTGAATCTATTTTACCTGTGTACCTTAAGTTCTAATTTACTAATGTGTTAAGTATGTAAGTAGATTAAGAATATGTCAAGTTTATTATTATTTTGTCTTGAGTGCCATTATTAATAGAGTTGTCCCTCTGGGGGTATGATAGTATAGTGACATTAAGTAGATAACGCTAATCTTGCCTCTCTCTCTGCTGGTAGTGTGTTGGGTAGAGTATGTTGAGGGTATGTTGGGTGTCCGGCCATGCTGGTGTGTGTCAAGGGTCGATGAGGTTGTGTTGACATGATGTGTTGTCATGAGAGTGTTGGTGTTGTGACGTTTGTAACTTGAATGTGTTTGCTGGTTAAGGATGTGTTGTTGTGAGGATATTTGTGTTGCATGGATGTCTGGATGGATGTTGTTAGGAGGGTTTGTGTTGTAATGTGTTTCAGTCGTGTAAAAATGGTTTTGAGAAGTTGTCAAGGTGGAGACACTGTGGTGCTGTGGCAGTGTGTGGGTTGTGGGTATAGAGTGGCAGTGTGGTGTGGTTGTGTGTAGTGGAAAAGAGTGTCATTATGGGGTGGCATTGTGAAGTGGGAGAGACAGTGTGGTGTGGAGAGTGGCAGGTGGAGTATGGAGAGGAAGAGTGTGAATGTATAGTGTGGCAGACGAGTGTGCGCAGTGGCAGTGTGGTGTGGAATGTGACAGACGGGTGTGTGGATTGGAAGAGTTGTGGTTGTGGAGTGGCAGTGTATGGGTGTGGAGTGTGGCAAGACGGAGTGGAGTGCGCGGAGTGGTCGAATTGTCTCACCTTGTCCCACCCCTGCCACGCTGCCCAGGAAGCCCAGCTGGTCGCGTCACCCGCCGCCGATGCTGTGCCTCGCTCAAGCGTCCAGGTAGGCCGCATGTTGGGCCACTAGGGCAGGCCTGCCGTGCCTCCCGTGCCCGCCTGCTACCGCTCCCTCCTCTCCTCTGTGTGCAACTTGTTCCTATAGTGGTATCCAGCCTGCCTAGCGGGCCGCCCATAACCCCGCCTCATCGCTAGTGTAGGACACGACTCATCTCCACCCGCCACGTCCCCCGGCGTGAAGTCCCCGTCCGTCTCCCCGTGTAGTCCCCCACTCATCGTGAAGCCCCTGGCCTCCCTGCGTGCAGTCCCACCCTATTCGCGTGCAGCCCCTCATGTCGGTAGCAGTTTCTCCTCATCGTCTCCTGTAGTTGGCCCGGTCAGTCAACCTCCGCCTCATGAAACCAATCTCATCATTAGCACTTTTTTGTCAGTTACGATTCCTCTTTCATCCGTCTTCAGTTTACTTTTTCGTTTAATCTTTTCCCAAGAGTTTTTAGATGTTTTGTAGACAATAATTTTTCAAAGATTTTCTGTTACTTTGATACAACGGGTCAGTCCTCCAGATATGGAAATTATAACATTCACGTCACGTCCTCCGTGGTCTGTGCTCCCACACCAGGTCCTCCGAGCGTGTCGGCCCCCTTTTAACCAAGGTTCCTTCCTCCTGCGCCTTGACCTCCAGCCGTAGTTTCTCTGAACCATTATGAAGATGCCTCCCCGTCATTACATGCATTGTGGGCAGATGTTTGGTGTGTCAGTAGGCGAGCAGGGAGCGCGTCTTGTGAGGTGCGCCAGACGCTGGGGAGACTCCTCCACATCCACGCTCCCCAGGTCTTGCATCTCTCTTCCCCCCCCCCCTCAGCCCGGATGTTGGGCTGCTCTCCCCAGAGGCCCTCCCTCAGTGCCACATTAGACGTGTGGGGGTCACCACCTGCATCCTGTTGTGGCCCGGTGTTGCATGTGTTGGTGGGTCGTCAGTGGCCAGGAGAGCACTGAAACGGTGCCTTGGTTGGCTGTGCTTCGACCCACAGACGACAGGCTATGATGAACTCATGCTGGATCTGCCCACACGTTGTCTCCTGGGTAGAATCAGTAGATTTCATTTTCCCCTCTCTGTCATGTACTTAGTTTTAGCCCTGTGAGGAACCGTAATGGAGCATGAGCTGTGCCTGCCTGCCTCCCATATTCTCTATGTGTGCATGATGGAGGCGTGTTTGGTAGACTGTAGATGTACACTTGCGGACAGAAGTGCAGGAACACACCTGATCTTTGTTATACCAAGCCCTCTGTGTAGACAGGCAGAGAGCCAGAGGACTGGGTACATTCAGCTTCCACCAGGCTTGTGTACCGGGACTTGTGTCAGCGAATGTACTTACTTATTATAGTAAATATTTAATCTAAAGTGATTTTAAAATCACATGATTTGCTTGAAGAATATCACCCACGATCTCACAAAAACACACCGACTCACCTTACCTCTCGGTACGAGCGTTTGACCTCCTTGTATTGTGATAAATGTAACTTTAGGTGTAATATGACGTGGTAGGGAGTAGAGGCGTAGCTCTTGCCTAGAGTAACTGTCTCCTGCAGGTGTTGTGATCGAGCTCCCTTGTGTTGAGAACGTTGGAAACACTAATGTTAATCTTCTTGTGTTGGTCATGTTTGTTGGCGTACTGCATGGCATGTTGCCTCGTATAGTGGAGCAGCTCACAATACTACTAACTGACATGTTTTGGTGTTATGTACTCTAGCCCTTCTGTGCTTGATCCATGCTCCCTCTGCACGGCGGTACGACGACCCTTGAGCACGACGGTCCGACCCCTGGGTATGATGCTATTACATTTGACCTGAGCGTTAAGGGTCAGTTCAAAGCCCAGTCTGTCATACCCAAGGGTCATATCGTCGTGTTCATGGGTCACACCGTCGTGCTCAGGGGTCATGTCGTCGAGCTCTGGGGGTCAAGGATTGTATACTAATATGCTAATCTGAATTATTTCACTAATTTATGTGATATTGTCATTGCTAGAAGAAGCATTGGGACTGGAAGCTACGATTGTTAGTGACGCTAGCCATTATAAACAGTCGTAACAGCCTTGTAGTTACGTAGCTCAGAGACCACAGAGGTGACGGAGTGGTTAGTCAGTGGTTAGTCTTCAACTAACACGGGGACGCCAGCCGTAATGGTCGCTAATTGCATTTAAAAACCACCCCCTCCATTACTTGTATGGGGGTAGAAACCACCCCCCCACCATACGTCAGTAGGGGTAGTATAACTGCAGAGAGTGATGTGGATGTAATGTAATGGTTGTAGTAGTTTTTAATGGTATAAAAATTTAAGTAATGGGAGTAGTAGTAATGGAAGTAGTGATAATGGTGTGGTAAGAGAATGATGGAGGTAGTGTGAGAAATCATATGAGAAGTGGTGGTGAGGGAGTAGTGGTGTCGGAGCAGAGTTGTAGCTGTAGTGATGGAGTTGTAGGTGGATCCTCCATTAATTCCACGCTTCCCAAATTATTCCTTTCGTTACGTAGTATCCACCATCAACCTTCATAAGCCAGGTATAGGGGCATGTAGAAAACGTGTTATTTCTAGTTCTTTCGTCGTATGCTTAAAAAACCAAAGAGCACTTGTGATATTTGATCTAGTCAGCGTAAAACCAAGTTTCCTTTGGGGTACTTCACGTACAGGTAAGGAATACCCATCCACACACGAAAATGTACCCACAAGAATGCCGGTACAACTGTACTGTTCCAATGCAGCATTACGGGGAGGACTAGGCTGCAGTAGGGGTTATTTTAATAGATTACTAATTTCTTTTAGCAGAAAAAAAAAAACTGTCCACTTTATTCTGTGCCTTGTGCAATTTACCTGCACTGTTCAAGCCATGAATTGAAGAGAATGTCATAAGCATGTTCTGTCTTGTGCTAGTTGCAGAGTTATTGTTAGTTGATATGTTTTGTTATTATAATGTTCATTGATGTCTACATTTTTCCAGCATTGTATCTTTAGAGCAGGCAGGAGGATTAATAATTATCTTGCCGTTTATTGTTAGATTAAGTTTATGTATATCTTTTATAATGTACTAACAAGTAGTATGACTTTTTAAGTTAGTTATTAACTGTGTGATAGATGTAAAACGATTTGATATGACCTAAAGACTGTAGAACATTAAATCTCTAACAAAGAATTGATGAAGAAATGTACAGTTGAATGCAATATATTGTGGATGTCATCGAGTCGCATTTAATGATCGTTTATTTGAAAATATGAACAAGGAATATTTGGATCGCCATTAATTCCATACGTGGCCAGCTGGTTCCCTACACCTGACCAGCCAGGCTCCACACGTTTGGCATATACCTAATAAAATGGACAACTGGACCCTCTACACCAGACAAACTGGACCTTAATTACGTATATAAAAATATCTGAAGAGCTGCTTATAAGCAGATATTTCACCAAAAATGAATAACCTTAAATAAGCATTCGAAAGTCATTACTTGTAACTGATTTAATTTTCTTACTGGATGACAGGTATATTTTTATCTGGCAGTAAATGTTATCTTCGCGTTTGTAATTTATATACTGAGTAAAGTCTTCTATACTCTGGTAATCCAGCCCGTAAGGTATTAATGATACCTCTAACGATTACCCTGTGTGCTTTGCATAAAAAAGAAATACAGTTGACATTTTATAGTCATATTGTGGTGTTCACTAGCATATGGTAATATAATGCGTGTAGAGATTTCACCGCGCTTTAAGTATTTGCGAATGTGAAACTGATGTGGTTACGAACGTATAGTAATGGCGGAGGGAGGGTCGTTGTATTGTGCAGCTCTGGCCTTGTGTTGCTTACTGTGCTCTGTAGTGGCGATGGTGATGATCTGGATGTAGTTAAAAGGTGCTCCAAGACGATATTCAGTGCGTGAATGAGTTTATGAGTAAACATAAGCGGTGTAATCTGCCAGTCGGGACTGCCATGATGTAAACAAGACCGGTTACTGGGAACTTTTCGGACTTGACCACAAAGCACTGCGATAGCCGAAGATCTAGAGAATTGGGATGGGTGATGATGGTATTGGGAATCCTGACATGTAATAACTGTGTCCCCGGCAGAATGTGAGCGCGGAGAGACGGACGATGAGGGCATCGAGAGGGACTCGGGAGACTCCGAGGATGAGCTGGACAGGAGCGCCAACTTCACCATGGCCGACGCTCTCCAGGTAAACACCCGACATTATTCTAAGATACCAATAAATTGAATAAAGTGAATCTTTATTGGTATTTTACAATACACAATGCACATGTTTCACGGAGACAATCCGCCTAATCAGGTGTAAACAGTACGTTCATAAAGTGTCAAATCCCAAATATCGATTTTAATCATTTTTCAACATTTTGGTTACACTGAAGTGGAACTGCATTATCCTTTAGGTATGTGAGAGTCGTCTTACCAATGGTGGCCTGGAAGCTGGAGTGTGCGAGCACTACCGGGCAGTGATCCGAGCCCTTGTGGCCGAGGCCATAGACCTGGCCTCCTTCCTGCAAAAGGTCGCTTTGGGAAACAAGTTCGTCACCACGTCGTCAGATCTGCTCAGCTCCGAACACGACCTACAGGAACTACAGTGTGAAGACTGGGTAAGATATTCTTTGTAGCGTATTCATTTCTCTCGTAGGTATGAATTGATTATACCTGGTCAATTTTCAGTAGGACGGTACGACTCTTGGGTATCGCGGCCTGGTCTTTCACTTACCCGATACCGTCGGGTCAAAGGGCAGGCCATCATTCCTGAAGGTCGTGCTGTTCTGCTCAAATGTCGTATCGTCGTCATTAAAGGATTCATGTTTGTAATAAACTTTACACGTTATTGAATTTGCTGTCAGTGTAAAACCAATAAAGTTGAGATTTCATCGTAACTAGATTGTGTAGAACGTACAAACAGTGTTAACATGCAACTTTCGCCCTTTAGGCTGACAGAAAAAATTGGCCATATCTCATAAGGGGACGTTAGAAGGATTGATTGTCCTATCTTATAACCCTCCGGAGTCAGGAATGGGGCCAGCTGTGTGTGTGCCCCTTTTTGTAGAGGTTGGTGCCTGAGCTGTGACCCCCTGATCATGCTCATTGTATGGCTGCCTCATCTGGTAGATGTCACGTGCATGATTTCTTGTGTGTAATCCAGTTGGCTGGAGGTGAATTAGTTTATGATGCTTGGGCGAGTACACATATCCACATTATCCCTGCTACTGGAAGTAGCATAATCTTGGGCTGCAGGAGCCTCTGGAAAATGATGGTGGGTGGTTAATTCCCGTGCCGTCTCAGCTAACATAGTAAAAAGATTATAAAGAAATATAGTACTACATATATGTTTGTTTATGTTCGAGTCATTTTTTGGATTAGGAGCAGTTCTTTAAAGGCTTTTTTAAGTATCGTCCGCCAACAATGAAAACAGAAGTCGTTTGCGAAGATTAAACCATGGAGTGGCTGCAGGATGAATTTAATTACCAGGGGCATCATTAAGTATTTATAACAGTTTTTTAGAGCGACTGATTAAGCAGCAGCCTCTCCGAGCTTATTTTTCTAACAACTCATCTCCACATTTTTTTCAGTTTCGTACTTTTTTTCTCACGAGGAAGCTAGAGGTTCCTTTAAATAGTACTTCTAAAAAGCATCAATATTCCAAACAAACGCTGCTTTTCAAACCAGTCAGGCCGCAGGCAGTGCGCGTCCTCGGTGGGGAACTTCCTCAGTGAGTGATGACGGTGTGGCGACACTTCACAATTTTTGCATCCATTTTTCGAGACTTAAAATAGTTCGTCTTAAGAAATGTTTGGTTAAAGCTGTGTTTCTTAATAACTTTTATATTTATTCTCGATTCTTATCTTTTATATGAAGGAGGCTGTACGGAAAACGATGTAAGTCATGTTCAGAACTTTAAAACAGATTATGTATTAACTCACATCAGAGCGCATCAGCTGCTGCAGGTCAGGACAATATAAAGAAAACCGTACGTGTTGTACAGGTTATATGTATTTCGAAACCTAGGTCTTGTTTCACTACTGGGCTGGACTAGGGACTCGTGCCATCATTAGCGTGATGGCTGCATAGCGGCCGACACACCGTTACTTGAATTTCCAATTACATTATATTATGCCTGCTCTCTCAATATTACCCCTGTTCACTGCAACTAATTGGCAAGAAGCGGTGAAGACATGAATAATTGATTTTTTGACTTGTCGTTCTTATATTTACAGCACGAAGCATAGTAGATACATACCTTTAGAATGTTTATCTTGATATTCATTCCTCTTTTTTTACGTCATCGATGTAAGATATGTAGTAGATCAGGGAGTGGCCCAGTGGAGCGTGGGGACCGTGTGGAAGCAATTAAAGTTGGAGTATGATAAGAGAAGTGAAGAACACGTGTTGCAACAAAGAAACTACGGCAGTGGTGCACTGAAAATAGTTCACTTGTAAGCTCATCAGCTGCACGATCAAAGATTCTCTAATTAGTTTTCTTTTGGCTTCAGGTGATTAACCCTCAGGGCCAAACATCTGGAAGATATAAGAATGTTATTAAGAATTCGACCAGGTATTTCTTTGTTCTACCTACTGTATCGCTGGACCAGATTCATTGTATTAAATGAAATTTGGAGATCATTATTGTCAGGCCTGACAGGTATAGTTGATGCTGCTTAAATCTTGCACTCCCAACGATTAACTTCACTGCATGGCGGTTCCCAGCAAAGCGTATTTAGACTGTAGCGGTCTATATTGTGAATGTGAAGGAATCAAGTCGCTCACACTCTCATTTATATAATGTTCCATAACTGTTAACCATTATTGTATTACAGGCTTAAAACTACAGGTATGCAAATAAAAACGATACAGCGACACAATTTCCTCCTTTGTATTAAGTCCATTACAAGCAAGATGCAGCAGTTTTCCCAGCGTTGTGTCGAATTACGTAGCACGTTTTTTTCTAGTGTTTGGGGCCATCGAGTGTTTTATAGTAATACAAAACGATCTATAAATAATCCAGTGAGCTGACAATTAGAAGCAATAAGAGATACATTACGTCACTCGGAAGCTGGCACATGATTGGCCAGGATTCTACGTTCACAAGCGAGACGTCAGCTGATTGGCTAGCGGGGTTTGTCGTCATGGTTTCCATGGTGACGGCTGTGTGAGTGGGAGTAAAGGAAGATACCATCAGTTTTCTGGTGATAAAATTTGCAGCGTTTAGAGAAAAGTTGTGGCTCCGTCTTCATTAGAATTAGTTAATTGTGGAGTCGTCTATAAAAAATTTCCTATCTGAGGGAAGTTGAATGTTGGAACACGAGTTGACGAATGTGGGTACAGACGTGGAATCGTCTGGGTGACGTTGGTAGTTGGAAGCGGCGGCGGTGGTGGCCATTGATCCTCTCTTGCGCCTCCCCCGGCGAGGCCTCTCTGTTTAACCCGCGCTGCCGAAATACTCTATTCACCCAATGTCTTTCCCTCGGTAGCGTTTTAAATGAAGGTAGTTATGTAGGGGGTTTGGCGTTGTTTTCATATCGTCCACTGACCTATCCAGCCTCGACATGAAGTCCGACTTCCTCAATTTTTTCTCCTAGAATGACAATGGCGCCATCGCTGGAACGCATTCCAGTTGATAAACGAAACCTTATCTAAATCGCCTTCATTCGGATTTGATGACCCGCCCTGGCGGGATGACACAATAGCCACGATAATGGAAAAGAGTTATGTAAACGAGTCCCAACCGAATAAAAGAAAGGCTTATATCCTCGGGTTTTTGTACAATGATTTCAGAAAATTCTCCCCAGTTGTATGCAAAGATCGCTGATGCGAAGCATAGCTCAGATTTCTTGACAACAAATAGCGAGTCCTTTAATTTCATCATGAACCTGAATGTAACATTAAAGATGGCATGTCATGCGGGGAGAAAAATTGGTTGTGAATTTTTAAAGTAAACTGATGGAATTATATACCCGACTATTATAGAAATTAGTTGGTTATTATGAATGAGGAGGAGGCAACAGGATGGGTCACAACAAACGCCTTAGAATCTGCGCTGGTAAATACAATGCTTCATAGGAACTGGACATTTCACGCAACGTTCGGATACCCCCTCCTCTTTTAGTTTGCCATTGGAAAAGTTGGTAGTGGAGGATTTGTGTCTCTTCCCTGTATATCAAATGTGTTCTATATCTCTTTCTTGTATCTCCCCTGATGATGTGATCATTACACGAAAGTGCACTTGGGAACTTATCGTATTTCATTTTCCTGTGGATTATCAACATTTACCAGATCACGCGCACGACTGTGATCCCTTGCAATATGTCTATACATGTTTAGATTTATCTGGTGTTTCTTATGAAAGCATAATATTGTCTATAATATACAGTAATTATTAAGGATGTTTGATCTTGTTGAATGAACTTTGAGACTCGGTTATGTTATGGTCAGAGAATGAAAAGTACCTTATATAAAGTTTACTATGTTTCGTTAAATATTTAGTTCTAGAAAGTGTCCTTGGGGAGCGTGAATATATTGTTTAGGTTGCTTAACAACAGCAGCTGTAAGGAAGTTCTCTATGTTGTTTTCCCTCTCTTGCCATTGGAGTATTGGAATGTTTTTTCATAACTGTAATAGTTAAAAGCGGAATTCTCTTTTTCTAGGCCCGATTGTGGATGCAGGTGATGCGAGAATTGCGACATGGCGTGAAACTGAAGAAATTAGAATACGCACGTGGACCTATTGAGTACGCCCTCACACCATATGAAATGCTTATGGATGATATCAGATCCCGCAGGTATGGCTGTCTCAGAGCAAGTACTTTTGTGTTACTGAGCCTCTTTTGCATGTTTGACCTAAATTACTGTATTGGGTTATATTTTCATCAGTTTCTATTTAACAGCGCTTACCTTTCAGTCCTTAAAAATTAATAGAAATGATTGACCATAAAGTGACAATGATTTCTGAGTACAAAGAGTTAGGAAGGCCTGCTAGTGGGAAAGATTTGAGTTAAAGTTTATATTTTAAGTGTTGCCTTTGGAACGAAACTTAAAACATGATTATTCTTTTCCAAAATAATAAGAAAGATAAAACGTAACTGATTGAAACTTCGAGACATTATATAAGCCCAAAAAGGTAGAATATTCATATACTTGTTATTGTAAGAATCAAGAAGAAATGTATTTTCTTTGATTTTTAGTGTAAATTTGCAGTATATGAGACCATTAAAGGTAATGAATCATATGCAATTAGCAATTCATTCAGCTTTAGAATGTTATCCCTCCCGTAAAAATTACATTTTGCAGTTGTAATCAGAACAGCTAAATATGTTGGAAGCCTGTCATGCTCATTATCTTGTACTTTTACTAGTGTACCACTGCACCTGATTTGCTCCCACATTAATAATAGATGTTACGCAATGCATTTGGCTCATAAACTAAACTTTATTTTTTCCCCTTTTTTTATAAATATGTATTATTTCTGTACCATACATGCTCTAGTGATTCTTTGATGATTTTAGCCTTCCAAAATCAGTTTGAATGGGAATGTAAAATATTGCAATTTGTATGTGTCCGTAAGAATACTGTTACGTTAGATTTTTAGTTGTGTTCACAGGGGCAAAGTGCACTGTTTTTTTACGTAAATAGTAACTACAATCATCATTCTGTACATTTCATAAATAATTGATCTTTTATTACAATCCCCTTTAGTTACTTATAATTATCCTGCTGGCACTTCTCTTGTACTGAACTGAAAATATAGTTTACTGATAGTGTCAAAACAGAACCTGTGTTTGACCTTAATCGCCATTCCACAGATACACACTGAACAAGGTTATGGTAAATGGGGACATACCTCCACGTGTTAAAAAAGATGCCCACACTATCATCCTGGACTTCATCAGGTCACGACCACCGCTTAGAAAGGTATGTGTCCAGTGACCTTGTAATAAAGATTTTAAGCTAATTTTTATGTAGTATTATTTCAAAAGATTTGATGAAATAGTGTCATATAATTGCTAAGATTTTTATTATGTACGTTGTTTTATAAACATAATTATGGGACAGTAGTTAAATTTCAAAAGATATGTAGGTCTCATATGATTGTTGGAGTGATGAAAATTAACTAAGATTCCATAACATGGAACTGAAGGAACAGTAGACTGAATTGTTTGTTGGATGGTATGGCTGCACATGATAATCTGAGTGTCTTCCATAGGTTAGAATTTTATAAACTCATCACTGTTTTTGTTCTACATGGTGATTTTTAACACTAGTTAATTCATGTGTTGTTATTGATATGAATAACTGCTTGAATGCAGGAAGACGGTGTCAGGTTAGCACTTTTTCAGTATGCTTTCTAGCATCTGTCGTATTTCTTTTTTCAAGATTTATTGTCATTAATTGTTATATTTATGTAAAAAGGAAATTAAAATCATGAATCGATTGCACCTAAGGTTTAATCTTTGAATACTATTTTGTTAATTTTACAGTTCCTATTTTGTATTTATTTTAATTTTGATTAGCGTCAGTTGGCTTTATGCTTGTTTACGAAGTACGCCTTGCAGCCTCGTGCTAGTGCCATATTTAACCTAGATGAAGTGCACCAGTGTATCACCTCTGTGGTCACGACTCTCAGAGGAGTGTTTAATTGAAAATACACGACAGCATCGTTGCCTTTGGGACAACAGAGATGCATCTTACATGTGTCCCAGCGCAACACGGGCTCAGTTTTTTGAGAGACGACGATAAAAGTACGCGGAAAAAGTGCTAGTGGATATGTGTTAGTAATAGTGATTGTATGAGTTTGTGAGTTTTAATATAGTGATTTTTAATCTCCTTTTGTTTATACCTCATTAATGAAATCGGTACAGATGCAAAATGGTTATTATAACAATATTGCAACATAGATGATGCACCATTCAGATGTTGGACTTAACTGCATTAATTTTACACTTGCTGATTTCCGTAAATTACTAAAAGTTATACATAATTTCTTAAAACATACTCTCACTAATCTCATATATGAAAGATGAGTGTTTATTTTCAATAAACAGTTCACTGTTAAACTTAATTATGGCAGTGTACGGTGAAATATAGTACTTTTTCATATCTAACTATAATCTCCACTTGCGTTTCCGTTTCAAAGGTGGTGTTTGTGCTTATTCCAACATAAACACACCTGTTGCACGCCTCAAGGA
>JAYMFT010387599.1:0-19965 GCA_038088735.1 Panulirus argus | reverse complement strand
TATATATATGTATCGCCAGTATTCCTGTACCTATCCCTATCACCATCACCACACGTCTGTTGCTATGATCAGCATCACATATATGTTACTTCTACAGCTCTATATACCTTGTGCTACCCCAGCACTACACGTTTAACTCACACCAGCACCACACGTTTGGTAGCAATAGATGTGGGGTGATTGTGATAGCAACAAATGTATTGTGCTTCCGGCAGCAGTAGATGTTTTATGATTCTGGTAGCAACAGATGTGGGATGTTTGTGATAGCAACAGATGTATGGTGCTGCTGGTAACAAGAGATGTTTGATGATTATGGAATCAGTAAATATGTGGTCCTGGTGTTAGCAACAGATGTAGGATGCGTGTGGTAGCAAGAGATGTGTATTGCTCGTGGAAGTAACAGATGTGTGGTGCTGGTGGTAACAACATATGTGTAGTTCTTGTGGCAGCAACAAATGTGTGGTACTTGTGGTTACAAAAGATGTATGATACTCGTAGGAGTAACAGATGTGTGATGTTGCTGGTAGTAGCAGATGTCTGGTGCTGGTAGAAGCAACAGATATCTGGTGTAGCTGGCAGCAACAGGTGTGTGATGTTGATGGTATTATCTGGTGTTTGGTGCTAGTGGTAGAAATTGATGTATTGTTCTGTTAGGAGTAACAGGGTTGTGGTGCTGGTAGTAGCAACAGATGTGGTGCAGATGGTATGGGCCTGTGTTTGGTGCTGGTGGTAGCAACAGATGGTTGATTTTGGTGGTATCAATAGATGTGTGGTGCTGGCGGCGGCAATAAATGTATTTTTCTGGTAGAATTAACAGATATGTTCTGCTGATGGTTGCAACAGATATGTGATGTAGGTTGTCAAAAATGTTGTGTTGTGCTGGTGGTAGCAATAGTTGTGTGCTCACGGTGGTAGGAACTGGTGTGTGATGCTTGTCATGGCAAGAGATGTGTACTTCTTGTGATAGCGACAGGTGAGTGGTGCTGGTGGAAGATATAGATATGTGGTGCTGGTCTTAGCAACAGTTGTATGCTGCAAGCAGTTGTGACAAATGTTTAGTGTTGGTGGTAGCGTTAAGTGTATAATTCTTGCGATAACAGCAGATATGTGGTGCTGGTAGTAGCAACAGATGTGTGGCGCTGATGGTAGCAACAGCTGTGTGGTGCTTGTAGCAACAGATGTACGGTAATTGTAGCAGTAACATTATGTGGTGCTGATATTAGAAACAGTTGTGCGGTGCTGATGGTAGCAAAAGATGTATGGTGCTGGTGGTAGCTAGTGGTATGGGATTTTGATAGCAGCAAAAGATCTGTGGTGATAGTAGTACCAACAGATCTGTGGTGCTTGTTGTAGTGACAGATCTGTGGTTCTCGTGGAAGCGACAGATGTATGGCGTTTGTGATAACAATAAATGTGCGGTACTTGTGGTAGCAACAGATGTGTGTAGCAGGTGTTATTGACAGGCGTGTGGTGTTGATGATAGCAACAGATGTGTGGTGCTGGTAGAAGCAACAGATGTGTAGTGCTGGTAGAAGCAACAGAAGTGTGATTCTGGTAAACGCAACATATGTGTGCTGCTGGTGGTAGAAACAGATATACAGCGGTGGTGATAGCAACAGATGTTTGGTACTGGTGGTATCAACATAGATGTGTGGTGCTGGTAGTAGCAACAGACATGTTTTTCAGGGAACAACGGCAGATGTTTGGCACTGGCTGTAGAACTCTATGTGTGGTGTTGGTGGTAATAACAAATGTGCGTTGCTTGGGATAGCAACAGACGTGTCGCCCTTATAGAAGCAACAGATGTGTGGTGCTGCCGGTAGAAACAGATATCACCCACTATAGTTGTATATCGTAAGCTAATACAAACTAAATCCTACAATATTGTCTGCTTCATAGTTTGTTGTCTGATACAGAGTAAATCTAACAATATTGTCTACTACAGTAGTTTGTTGTTATTTGATACAAAGTAAATCCAACAATATTGTCTGCAATAGCAATATAAATAGTGAAGAATGTGCTGCCGTCGCGCCAGTGGCATATTCTACACTGTCTGCTAGTAATGTTGGAGAATATATCGGTGTGACGTCTCAGTGAGTAAGAATGGTGTGTGTAGGTGTGGGAGCATTGTCAAGGAATGTATCGGTCTGGTATCGGTTTTCTGTGTTGCTCATGAAACATGACACGAACATTCCAATCGGCCGTTGTTCATGCACGTGCAAACAACCGCTCGCGTTCACACGGATGGCGGCGGTGTGGCGGCCAAGCCAGATGTTGGTGAAGATTTGTAAGATGTTAAGAGAAGAATCGGGGACAGAATATGAGGCTGCTAGCATTATCTCGAAGGATTCCATGTACCTTCAGCAGTGATCTGTTACACCTGCCCTTCGCTTACCACGTCCTTATCTGTTTCATATAGCAACACTTGCAGCGATGAACCTCGACCTCCCTATACCATGCTGCTTCATTTTGAAAGTCGTCAAACGAAGAGGACAAGATATCCATTATTTATTAGAACTGGGCCATGAGAAAGCAGGTAAACCTAGTTGATGTTCCCATAAAACTCTGTTTTAAATGGTGCCCTTATGGTTGATGACCTTATCGTTCCATGTTCCTGAGGCTAATGGTCAAGTAATTGTGGCCAAGTGTCACTGCCAGTGTCATCAGGTGCATTCAGAACTACTGGAAGTTTTGTTGGACGGGTCACGTGTCCGGGTTAGTGTGATTTTGCATTAATTTCCTGATGATATTGTGTTTTAAATTGATTTGTTGATTACAGGCCTTCTTTATTATATTCTTTGCTTGTGTTTACGAAAAGATTTCTGTACGTTATTTCTTTCATAATTGTCTTCATGGTTTCCTGGTTTGTGTTACTGGAACATATCTTTCTATACATCTGAGGTTATCTGGTACAGAGTCTAATTGTTCTAGAAAACAACGATGAATATTTGAAATGCCTCAGATCGATCACGCCTAACTCATTTCAACCTTTCTTAACATAAGATGACGTAAATACCATGGCAGACGATACGGCTTGAAGCCAAATTCTGCAGAATGTCATTTTACCTGAACACCATTTAGCACACGATGAGCATCCAACCATACTTACTGCATCAGGTTTGATCGAATAAGTAACGTAAGGATAAGAGAAATGTGTGGTAATAAGAAGAGTGTGGTTGAGAGAGCAAATGGAGGTGTGTTGAAGTGGTTTGCATATAAGAAGTGAAGGGAACAAGGAGAAACGGGAGACCAAATTGGAGTGAAAGGGATTTTGAGCGGTCGGAGCCTGAACATGCGGGAAGGTGAAAGACGTGCACGGAATAAAGTGAAATGGAACGATGTGGTATACTGGGGTCGAAGGTGCTGTCAACGGACAGAACCAGGGCATGTGAAACGACTGGGGTAAACAATTGAAAAGTCTTTGGGACCTGGATGTGGAAAGGCAGCTGTGGTGTCGGTGCATTACACATGAGAGTTAGATACTGAGTGTGAGCGAATGTAACCTTTTTCGTCTGTCTCCTGGCGTTACCTCGCTGACGCAAGGGGTGGCGATGCTGTCTCCTGTGAGGTGGGGTGGCGTCAGAAACGGATGGAGGCAAGCAAGTATGAATATGTACAGCCACGGCAGATAATCATGGACCATGTCAGCACCTCCCTACCCACCCAACCCCCACCCACACCACCCCTACACACTGACACCCACAACCCCCACCCCGGCCAGTAACTAAACTAGTGGACAAGACTGTCAGCTGTTTGCTAATCTCGGTCTGGCGACACTTCAATACAAGCTCAAGGAAAACTGTTTTATTTCACATGATAAATACCGTGGATAATCAGCTTTACGTGGTATAATCAACAGAGCTACAGGTTTCACTGAATGTTTCATATATCAATATCACTATGAATATTCATATTTCCATATATTCATATTTATATATATTCATATATTTATACATATCACTTACCCTGACTGCCCTCTGCTGCGGGACTGAATTTTGCAAACACTCCACTTCATCATGTCACCTTCGCCAATATGAAATTGACAGTGTGTTTGTAATATTTCATAACAAAGAACACTGTTTCACGCATTTCTGGACTACTGTGGTGACAAGGTAACACAGACTATGCCTGGAATATGTTTGAAAGCACACACCTTAATCATTGTTATTAAACTCATCAGAATACAATATAAACTTTTTGTCATGTGAAATAAAACAGTTTTCATTGAGCTTGTATTGAAGTGTCGCCAGACCGAGATTAGCAAACAGCTTACAGCCTTGTCCACTAGTGTAGTTACTGGCCGGGGTGGGGTAGTGGGTGTCGGTGTGTAAGGGTGGGGTGGGTGGGGGTTGGGGGAGCAGGGAGGTGCTGACATGGTAGACCATCATCTGCCGTGGCTGTACGTCATACCGGAAGTCTACAAGCCTGATCTGATACGCCAGGAACTGATGGACCAGTAGAGGAGGTGCGGGTGCGGGTTAAAGATGGAAAGACGTTAAGATATTGGTGGGTGCGTCTATTTTTGTATCTGTTTCATTTATATCATAATTACCCCAGTGCTAATTTCTATGAGAGAGGCATTTGGACGTAATATCCTATTTGCACCGTACGGAAAACTCAAGAGATGAAACACTGTGTGAGGAGTTAAAGACAAAGTTTCAGAATTGGCTAAGTTCCGTGGCTCACAGAAAACGGGATAGCTGGATCTACTCCTGGAACAAGCATAGAGGTGAAACCTGTGAAAGTGAGGACTCACATGAGACCTCGACTCTCACAAACTACTGGAACCAGGAACCTCGACTCACACAAACTTCTGGAACCAGGAACCTCGACTTACACAAACTTCTTGAACCAGAGATCTCGACTCTTACAAGCCTCCCGAACCGGATGGCATCCCGTTAGTTTCTTAAGGAGTGTATAGTGAGTTCCCGAGACAAACCGAATGGTGCCAGGCTGGTAGATTAACCATGAACTATCATAGACATGTCCCACTAATGAGAATGGTCTAAAAGGTATCTGACACGATAATCAGAAAACAAATGGGGGATTTATTGATTGACAGAAACCATTCAGTTAACACATCATGGATTCAGAGACTTAAAGAAAAGAGATTTGAACGCCAGACGACCTTCCATCCTGCCCATCCACACTGGAGATTGCTGATGAAGCCAGAACTCCAAGTTGGTGTCAGAACACAGCTACATGAATCGAGTAGTAGCAGTCTGAAAAAGAGAGAGAGAGAGAAAGAGAGACCTTAAGATATCTTGCCAAAAAGGCAGGGCTAGTGCCCATTGCTGGAAAATCTATGGATGCGAAGAGCGAGGGATCAGGTGAACGCAAAAGGTGAGTCAATCTCAGAGGATAAAGGCTGCATAAAAGGTCAGTGAATACTTGAGTAAGCTGCTTGCTCGTGCCATGAATGGTAAGGTAGTAAGACAAGAAAAGAGACTGGGTTAAGTCTATCTTGGGACGTCTTCGGAGTGTTTGAGTCTCGGTGATTCGAAGCGTCTGGTCTGGCTGGTTCATGAGGCTCGAAGTTGAGGCACCGTCCTCCCCTGCGCGTGGGACGAGTCCAGTTGCTGTTACGCCTGAGAAGTTCCTGCTGGAGTAGTGTTAGAGGCTGGAGGTGGGGCTGTGAGTACTCAGGGATGGCTACCATGTCTGCACTTTGCCCTCAAGGTCGGCTCAAGGGCCTCGCTTGGAGAGTTGAACCCAGGGCCTCGGGATGCCCGTTACCTACACATGTCAAGTACTCCATGAAATCCATCAACTGACCTGTTAATGAACAGGATGTCCTCTTCCTTGCAACAGCTTACCTGTGTACGAAATGTTTAACATGAGTAAAATCTCTCAACCGTACAGAAGAGTTCCTACCACGGGTAAAACCAGTGGATGAGCCACCACTATGTACACTACTACAAATCATTTGAATAATTCAAACATAGAAAAAAAATATGGCAATTTTCTTCTCCTTACATTCAGAAAAGTGAGCAGCTCATTTGCCAGCCAGGAAGCGAAACTTCAACAACAGCAAGTGTGGAGTGGTCTATATACACAGAACATTCACTTTGAACTTAAGGGTACGAGAAGAATTTTAGCCTTCGACACGGGCGTGAATGGCCAGGTCGTGGCTGTGAATGGGCGTGACGTCACCGAGAGTGAGAGCAGCGCCACACCTGCACGTGCGGCAGGGATGGGCAGCTCTCCTGACAACAAAGAAGCCAGACAAGTGAATGGTGTGGCAGACGACACTCGCCAGCCAGTCATGCTCTTCTCAAGGACTCGTCAACTGAGATTCAAGGTTATATGAAGTACTATGATCATTATTTACCTCCTTGAGGGAGAGAATTAGATCCATGTGGTATAAGGGGAGCGACGTGGTCAATGGGCTAAACCAGAGCATACGAAGCGCTGAAGTTAAACCAGTAAATAGTATGTGGGACTCGCCTTAATCAGCGAGCTCTGGTTTCGGTACGTCATACTTGACAGCTAGAGAGTGGATGTGTCCAAATGAGGCCGTCGTTCGTTGATTCCTGACGCTACCACGATAAGACGGGAGAAGCAAGCGGGTATCAAGGAAATAATATCCAGAACCACTATGTGATATTCATGGCCATCAAGGGCAATTGGTGGTGTTCTTAGTAATTTGAGGTAAGATCAAGGGAGAAGCATTAAGAATAATTCTCATCCTTTTCCTCGACTACTTTCACTTCCAGCAGGTGTTCAACAAAGCAGAAAGAAGAACAGATTCGGAGAGCAGAACAAATCTGAACGGAAACGCCCAGATAATTCTTCTTGGTACGATAGGGACGATGTTTCTCAAGATTTGAAGCAACAGCCAGACGCGTGCCTTGTCGGCAGGGACACGTGCAGGCAGTTCACGAAAACAGTTGTCAAATTAATACCTGTAGAACAAGGGGAGGTTAGCAACATCACAGCATACAAAAGAGATAGTTGGGGTGGGAACTGATGCCTGAAGAATTAATGAAACCAATCTGAAAATATGTTCAGTACAAAAAAAAAAGAACGAGTATTGGAAGGAAGGGGAGGGAAAGTGAGTTGAAGTGCGTAAAGTGGTATATCATCGGCATAAGAGTGAACGGGGTTGGAAGCTGAACAGGAAAGATCATCTATGTAGAGAAGAGAGAATAGAGGATAGGACAGAACCCTGAAGAACTCCACTGCAGACAGGATGTAGGAGGAGGAAGTTGTTCCATCGCCGACTACTGCAATGGAGCAGACGGAGAGAAAACTAAGCAACGGGGAACAGAGAGAAGCAGGAAAATCAAAGAAATGAAGTTTAGAATAAATATTTACGATGCCATACCCTGTCAAATGCTTTGGAGATGTTTCATGGCTTACTAATCGCATTCACTTCCCATTATCTTAATCGCCTTTGCCTTGGCAAGAGAACCAGATATCGTCCCTGAGATTTACCACCTACTGAACTTTCTACTACTATTACTTCCCACGATGTGATGGAGTGTGGTGTGTGGCGGGCGTTGCTTCGGTTTGGGAGATCCCTTGGGTGTCGGGGCCTTGTGTGTGCATCTCTGATGTATGGGAGGCGATGATCTGGCCTGAGAGGCGCCTTGGGTGTCAGGACTTAAGGAGTGTAGTATGTCTGATGTATAGCAGCTGATGCTCTGGCCTTAGTGGTTGTCCTGGGTGTCGGGGGCTTCACGTGTACACCCCTGGTGTTTTATCAGGTGATGCTCCGGCCTGAGAGGCGCCCTGGATGTCGGGGCTTCGTGTGTGCACCTCTGATATATGATAGGTGATGCTCTGGCCTGGGGTGGGTCCCTTGAGTGGAGGAGCTTCATGTGTGCATCTCTGAAGCAGGTTACAACTTGGCGCTCAAGGATTTTTTTTTCTTATACCCCTGACGAGTCGGCAGGAGACGGACCCGTCGTGTGTGCACTTCCTAGAGCCACCATGGGCAAGCCAGCCAGGCTTCAGACTTTGCTAGAGAAGAAAAGACTTCCTCCTCGCAGAGAGAGACAGGCAGCGGACCACAGGTAAAGTCTTCTTTTTTCATATAAGTCCGACAGTCGCACGTAAGTCTAGTCACTCATTACTGTGAATATTACAATGTCCAGGTTTATCTCGAGGGCATCGAAATCTATTAAAAAAATACATATCTGTATCATTTCTTCGGTGTTCTTACTGCGTAGTCTATAATCTTGACCGAGAGCAAAAACCTGAATGTAAAAAAAGAAAAAAAGAAGTCATGTGGGATTAGGTAAGGGGAACCTGGGGGGAACAGTCGACCAACCATACACTTAAATCTATCCACTAGTCATCCATCTTGGGGCCATCAGTGTAACGATGATGATAAACGAGGTGTTTAATAGGGTGTTCTGTGAACAGCCACCCCCGGCGCTACCTTCTTATTGGCCGGGAGCCAAGTGATGATAATGTTCGTGATGACTGTAGCTCCTAGAGACCCGTCGTTATATCCTCACCAGTGCCTCTGTCCACCGCTCCCTGTGGCTCAACAACTCAACACCAACTCTCCCTCAGGCTCGACATCGCCTCTCCCTCTGGTTCAACATCACTTCCCTTATGTACAACACCACCTCTCCATCTGGGCCAGGATCAACTCTCCCTCAGATTCAGTACCACATCTCCCTCAGGCTCAACACCACCTCTTTCTCTCTGGTTCACTATCTTTTCCTTAAGATCAAACCACCTCTTTCTAAGGCTCAACATCACCTCTCCTTCAGTTTCAACACCACCTCTCCCTCCGGTTCAACAACACCTCTCCTATCGACTCAACACTACCCCTCCCTTAAGTTCAACATCACCTCTTCTTCAGGCTAAGAACCACCTCTCCCTCAGATTCAAAGTCACCTCTCCCTCTGGCTCAACACCTATCCCTCAGGCTCAGCACCAGGCCTGGCACACGCGACCTGCCGTATGACCGCCAATAGCCGGATACCATAATCCGAACTATGATGGTACTGGGCAACAAAGGTAATCTTGTCTGAATTGTTCAGGTCACATTACCCGGCCATTTGAATTACCATATGAGATTCCCTTTGCATATACGTCCCCCTCCCACCCCAACTCTGGCTCACCCAAACCCAGCCCATTGGATCCCCCTGTCCCCGCCCTTGGGGCTCCTCCTGCCCCCCTAGTGCCGGACCATGGGATCCCCTGACCCCACCCCAGGGGATTTGCCTGCCCCCAGGCCAAACCCTAATGTTCCCAGGCCAACCTCAAGGGATCCTTCTGCCCTCAGACGTAACCCTGGGGCTCTCTCTTCCCCTACCCATGAGGTTACTGTCCCCAGCACTGATCAAGGCTTCGTCTGCACCACGAGCCACCCTCATGGCCTCTGTTACCCCAGGCGTGTAACCCCAGAACCCAGCGTCACACCAACACCAGAACCCAGCGTCACACCAACCCCAGAACCCAGCGTCACATGACCCCAAGACCAGTGTCGCACTAATTCCAGGACCCATCGACACCCCAGGACCCAGTGTCACATCAAAGTCCTCGCAGACACACACACCCAAGTTTTACGAGTGTAAAACTCCCAACCTGCACAGTACACATAGATGACAGACAGGCAATAGCTAGTTACAGAAAGGATCGTTGTGAAATAGGCCCTGTAAAGCCAACCTACAAACACGCATTTCACAAGCGCAACCTCTCAGAAATATCTGGTCTCTTTTTATGGCATATAATGAAATTAGTATCTGATAAATCAGAGAATGTACAACTGCAACTACATGACTTATCTTAGGCTATTGCTCAATCCGGGAATGGCGAGAAAGAAAACCTGTTTCTCAATAGTATCTCAAGAACAGGAATATTTCCAATTAATCAAGAGTATTCTACCTGTACTTCAGCTCACCTGTGAAAAGTACTCCACAACATAATTCTACGTAGTCCTTGCCAGAAATGACTGTTCAAGTTAGTCAAAATTCGTGAACTAAATATAGAACCTCCAGTCACCACTGCAATGTTTTTACCCATACTATCAGCCAAGAACCCACTAAACCCGATCCTCTATGGAACCCCAAACCCCTAGTGACAAAAAGCTCTTTAATTCCACCACTGAGGTTTAAAACACTTCATGAACAGGCTAGATAACGTGCAAAGCGGGAGATTAATTGGTTCAGTGAGCCTAGCTGATTTTGGTTGCGTACTTGGGGCCCGGATCAGTGTATTTTAGAAGCAATGAGACACGAGCTATTTAAGCAGGATTTGATTCTCAACACGCCGAAACATTGAGGATTAAATCCTGATTTGTAACTTTTGAGTGATCGCTACTTTACTACCTGTTGCTCAGTATGAACAACATTCATGGGCCTGTGTCCGAAAAGGACTTTTTCTTTTTTCTCCCAACATACGGACACGATATGATGATATATTAACATAATTCAGAGTTGCATTTCTCTTGGAAATAGCAAGTCGTGCGCAAGAGACGTGATCGTATCAATTAGTGAATATCAATTTGATTTATCACTGCGATCTGTGGTACTTTTTTTAATTGCCACACTTCGAAACTAAAACTTCGTATAAAGTTGGAAGGCAAAGTTGCCCATATCCCCAGACGGCGATGAAATAAAGAACTGATAAATATACATGAGATAAGCGGCGTCGATGTTTAGGTTTCATCATAATTGTCTTTAGCAAATACTTGATAATCAGAGATGTTGCTGCTCAAGGATTCGTAGGAGGCAGTGTGTGTGTGTGTGTGTCTGTGTGCGCCGCTCGGCAACGTTTTTGTTGCTATGGTCGGGTTCGGCCCCTTGATACTTGATTGGTTAGGACGTTTACGGGACTCGGGCGAGGTTGCAACATCGAAGTACAGTACTACATACAATCTCGACGGAGAACTTCTCACTCATAAAAGAGATTCCATTCTTCCCACTCTTACCGCCTGTAGCGCAGCCCTGAAGCTGCAGGAATCCTAAAAGTATTCCTTAGTGTTATATGATTAATATGATCAAAGATCGTAGTGGATAAACGAACAATTTCATAGGTACAGTAATAACAAAGCTATGAAATAAAAAGATCTGGATTAAAAAAAAAAAAAAGCTGCATTAAGCATTCTTTAAGTATTATTATCGACTAAATTATAAGTAACATTACTTTTGGAGGAGTATAATCCCCCTCTGTTAATGGACATCTATTGATTTTTGGAGGGATGAAGCAATTCATCTCGTTATACACAACACAAACATCCATCTAAGAATCCATTCACCTAAAGTTACACATGGGCTCCACCTCAAAATTTCCCTCTATGGTAGCCTTCCATCAGATAAATATACTCGACATTTTACCGTTCCAAAACTATACCGACCTGAAAGTGAACCATAAATACCTTAAATTTTTTTTGTTTTCTCTTCACTTCAATGTAATTTCGGCTTGATTCTGCCCTCCTCAACGTATCACATCGCAAAGTAAACACTTCATTCATAATGTTTACGAAGAATAGAAAGCTTTGCAGAAGATATCCTAATGAATATTACCGCCTACTCCGTTTAACCGTGTCAGCGCCGTCTGTTGAATGGATAACCAGTTATATAAGGGCGGACTATTAATAAATCGTCCAGATAGTTTATGAAGTGTGTGTAATGATGGCATTTTAGCACTTTAGGGTATATAACTGGACATTCATATGGCTCATTTATGGTTCATTATGAAGTAAATGTATCAATGGCGGAAAGTAGACGAACAAACAATAATCTTATCAAATCTACACAAGAACAGTTATACATATATACATACATACATACGTGTATGTGTTTGTGTGTGTGCTTTAATTGAATTATTCTATTTTCTGCTGACAAAAGATCACCATCTCTCAATAACATGAGGTAATCTCCATGTCACTTCCCCAATTACGATCTCTCTGACCGTCTCTACTACAGAGTCGAAGCTTGTTCTTAATGTAGTACAAAAATACCTATTGCCTACACTTCGTGGATCTTGAGTCTCCCAGCCCTGAAGTCATCTGGTTCAAAATCTTTCTACCCACAATCATTTTGCGCTTCACATTTTGTATACGTTCTTCCAGCTGTGTACACCTCTTCAACCACTTGACCCTCTGCCACACGCTGAATTCCTCTAAGCAGAGGATTTCAACGTATACCACAGGGATTGGTTACACTCCATTCAGGATGATCCCGGCGGAGCTGAGGCTCTCTTTGTTTCAAGGCTGAAAGATCTGGAACTGATAATTAAACGCCCAACACGAGGTCACAGCCACTCCAACAATACACTCGATCTTTTCTTTTCTTCTTTTTTTAAACCTCTGAACCCTCCCAATATACATATATTATTTTTTGTCCCCTTAGGTTCGTGCGACCGCAAACTTATCTCCATCAATTTTAATTGGGCGCGCCCATCCACTTAACCCAGCTAGAAAAGGCATCTCTAGCTCTCTGACAGAGCTCAAGGATCATCCCTTCGCAGCTTTTTTGTGACTTTCCTCAGACTGGGAACCGCTTCAATGGCCGAGATGCCTCCAGCTGTGCTGAACACATAGCAGAAGTACTGCTCTCTGGGATGAAGTCCCTTCTTCTACCAGATCTTTCTCCCCTTAATCATGGTTTGATCTCTCCCGCTCTGATGCCTGTCGCATTAGGCACAATCACTCTGGGCCGTGAACCTCTCCTCTTCCACTGAAACCTACTCCATTTTAATTCTCGGAATCATAGCAAAGCTGTTCTTCATTCAGTCAAGCACACATCCATTGAAAGAGAACTTGCTGAGTTGGCTTCTACAGATCCCTAACTAGTACCATCTCTAGTAACTTTAGTAATTCAACTTTTCCCCATCTATTTCGACCTGATTTAACTATAGCTAACTCTCCAGCTGATAAAGCCGCTCTATTTTGGATGATTCTGCGTATAATCTTGTTTTAGATTTATTTCCCGGATTAATAGTCTGTGAATTTTGATATCTTACGAGGCAGACCATTTTCACTGTAGATTAGAAAGAGAACCAATTCCAAAAGTGATCCCTGTGGGATGCCACTTGTTACTGATAACCATTCTGAGGTTTGGCATTTCTCATTACCCTCTGCTTACAATCAGCCTATTTTCTTTATCCAAACAAGTACGTCCCTATCTATACCATGACTTAACTTTTGCTAGTAATACTAATGTAGGACTTATCAAATGCTTTGTGAGAATCTAAATAGATGACATCCACTTCTCTACTCTCCAACCATGTCGATTATATCATAAAAGAAATCAGTGTATCTGACACGATCGATTTTGTCGAAAAACCACGCTGGGAATCGTTTATTAAGTGGTGATCCTCTATAGTCTTTAAGCATCATGTCTCGAATTATGGTTTCCACTAGCGCACCGACTATAGAGCTTAAGCTGCCCTGGTGTCTGTGCAAGGAGTTTGTAAACTATTCGTAACGATATTTATTTTACGAAACTTATCTATAATTTCCACACATAAAGGGTTATTATCGTCAACTGCAACATCATTTATCACAGGACTAAGATAAGCAGGACATCACTGCCCACTGTATTTCCAGATAACATATCATGATTTTATTCCAATGAAATTGTCTCCAACTGCAAGTCTAAGAAAGGTAAGATTGAACCAATGTAGCAGTCCTATTCACATTTAGTAGAAATATGGGTTAAAATCATATAAAAAAAAAAAAAGTAATGTAACAAAGGTTAGTTTCTGATTTACCTGGTTGAATATGTAGAAGCTGAACACATTACTATTCAGGGTCAGGCGAGAGGTGCCAAAGCAATTTTTCCCTGTTCAGGCTCTTTGAAGAATCTCTAAGACGACTTAGAAGTAAATCCAGTGAAGTTGAAGAAATGTACTATAGATTTTCTATATAGGTGGCGGTACAGAAAGAAATGAGAGTAAA
Organism: Panulirus argus; assembly: GCA_038088735.1. Classification (NCBI taxonomy): domain Eukaryota; kingdom Metazoa; phylum Arthropoda; class Malacostraca; order Decapoda; family Palinuridae; genus Panulirus; species Panulirus argus. The sequence goes on along the minus strand of JAYMFT010387599.1, from coordinate 6,101 downwards.
AGAAAGGTTTCTAAAGCCTTTGTTATTCATGAGCGTTTCTGTGTCACAGTGACGACCGGTTGGCAGCCAGGAAACTGCTCGACCCGGAGAGGAATTCATTTGCATGATATTGACAGTGCTTCCATGTTGACAAGACCCATCCTAACAAGGTCAAAGGTCAACATCCTGAAAGTCTTGTTAGTCAGCGGCTGGTCGGCAGACTGTCTCCTCTCGGAGACCGGCGAAAATACTTTTGCCGGAAGAGAATTAATTGGGGGAAAGACCTCAGAATCCGGGCCAGTGTGAACGGAAACCCCGCGCGCACCTTCGTTATGTTAATATTCAGCAACGCTAACTTCCTGGCAACAGACTTTAGAATTAATATGAGCAGGAAACAATCTTATATTAAAATATCTATTAACAATTTACTAGATTCAATTCTCAGAACGAGGTGGCCAAAAAGATCGGATTATTTTTATACTCATCAATAAACCTCACGATCTCAGTATGGGAATATAAACATGCCTACGAAACAATTTAGAAAATTAGAACAAATTATGTTTTGACATATTCGACATTGATAACATACATCATTGTGTTCTAACGTCGTCTGTGATAAGTGAAAACAGGGATACTGATTTTCCACTTCCCATGAATTCCATTTCCTAATCTTTCAAATTGTCCCATGACCTGGGGGGTGGCATGTTTTGCCCGCACCAAATCGGTTACGCTAAAAGAATATATATACATCTCAATCAGGTTACGCAACAGCCGCCGTGATGTAAGAGGTTAGGTAAGGGGAGGGAAAAAAAATAGCAATACAGGAAGTAAAATTGTTTTGACGGCGTTCACGACAACATAGAGGCCCCAAATACGCCATTGTTTTACAAACTTAATTCTGACCGAATATTAAGAAATTAGGTATGCATTGAAATCATGATTGGGTCTCCGCACTCTCTTGCCAACAAATTGCTTTTAACAAAAACAATTTGCATTTAAAGGAGAAAGGAACTTGGGGATGTTCAACTCTTGCATGGCATGGACGAGGGCAAAGCACGGTATGGAGGGAAAGTCTACTATGGGGAAATCATGGTATGGGGCTAAATGTGGTATGGGGGAAAAGTACGGTGAGGGAAAATCTGGTATGATGGAAAGTATGGGGGAAAGCCTTGTTTGAGGGGAAAGTATGGTATGATGCAGAGTATGGTATTGGAAAAAAATGGTTTGAGGCGAAGTATCGGAGGGGAAAAATAAAGTAAGGACAGTATGATATTGCGGAAAGTATGGCATCAGGGAAAGTGAGGTACGAGGGAAAGTATGATTTGAAGGAAAGTAAAGTTTAAGGAAAAGCATAATGTGTATAAGAGAAAATGTGCTAATAAACAATGACATAAAGGAAATTATGCTACTAATTAAACCAAAGTATTATGGAAAGTATGTTACAGATTAAAGTACAGTATAAGAGAATGTATACAAGATAAACCATAGAATAAGGGAGGTATAATGCACTGTAAACCGTGGCAAAAGGGAGGCATAGTACACGGTAAACCGTGGTATAAGGGAAACTACATTGTAAAGTATGGTATAAGGGGAAAGTATGCGTTTTAAACCATGGTATAAGGGGAAATATACTACAATGCAAACCATGATATGAGGAAAGTATACTCACTGTACACCATAGTTTAAGGGCAAAATATACAACACTGTACACCATGGTATAAGGGAAAAGTATTCTGTTTCCCCTTATTACGAGGGTACAGCCCCTAACTCGACGGTAAGGCCTTTTAGCACAGCGGTACGACCTAAGACAGCCTAGCCACCTGATAAACGGTACGACCCATGAATACGACAGCCTGGAGATCCGATTTATTTTCCCATATTTTTCATACACTAAAGCACGTCCTATACTTGAAAGGGTACTTTATTATTACAGGTGGAGTTTGTCCATTAAGAATAAAGATAAGAATATATAGTTTTTATCTAAGGATCCCTTATGAAAAGTCCATTTTCTTGTATCAAGACATCTTCTGTTTTCTATGACACTATTTGCACATAAGCTCCTTAATTTAATGGCGAAAATGAACAATGCCGCCGCTCTTCCAATATATGCATCTTGGACGAAATAGAGATTAGTAAGGTGATAGAAATTCTATTAATGGGCCTGCCGATGCGTCAAGTGTGTAAATGACGAACTGTGCGACCTACGAGACTGTAAATCCCATAGTTGTTCATAATTTGTCGTAATACATTTACTCTGTTATCAAACACCTAAAAAAAAAAAAAATTCCTATCTCTTTATCTAATCCATTACACAGAAAGGAATGTTCAAGTTCTCAACTGCTGTTGACAAACACAGCAGTTGTCTAACAATTCATATACTCAAATGGTTTCAAAATTGGTGCCAATTAGAAGGAAATATCCTAAAATAAAGAGAAAGGCACTGAAGGATAGAAAAAATGGGAAATAGAAAACGAAGTGAGAATTGAAGGAAAAAAATGTAAAGCAAGCAAAAAAACAAGCAAGAGAAAATGGGAATAAATTTGAGAACAAAATGAGACAAGCTTACAGATGAATAACGAAGTAGAATAAGGAACAAGTGAGGAGAAAGTTATGCAAAGCTTGCAATTAGATCCAAAAGTACCATTTGCAAAGATGAACAAAGGAATGAAACAAAAAAATTTTTTTAGAGATTGGGCATCTCAAAGACAGTGACTGTTATGTCAATGAGACCAAAGGACTATGCCAACGTTGCTAATTAACAATGTAAGTTTATACCTTAGTACAAGAGAACGATGAAATTGATAAAACATCTAATGACAACAGCGACCTTGCGCTTTATCGATATCGAGCCATCCGAAGGCGACATAATCAAGGCAGCTGACCAACTAGAGGGGAATTCAGCACCAGGGACTCACGGAATCCCGGCAAACCTCTTACACTTCTGTTGAGACAACGTACTGGCTAATCCAACAAAACAGATATACACAAAATATGGCAGACTCAAGACCAATAGCCAAAGGCTCACACTTCTATCGAAACAACGTACTGGCCAGTCCAACATAGCAGATATATACAAAATATGGCAGACTTAACACCAATTGACAAAGAAACCAAACTGCACCCAAAATTGTATAGACCAATCAGCCTGATATCACGTGTGGTTACAGTATCTGAGGAAGTGATAAAGGAACTCATCTTGGAGCGTATTATATACAACGAACGCAACTTCTAGGTCTATAAATGAGGGGGAGAAGAACGGTTACTATTTTTCAAGATTTTGCAAAAACATTTGAGAAAGTAATTCATGGAGTATTAAAGAATTGTAAAACAAAATATCTAAGGAAAAATAGGGAAATGGAGCAAGGAATTTCTAACAGAAAGTCTCACGACAATGATGTTCTTACGGGCGTAAGCACATACAAAAAGGGAGAAAAGATTCAAGAGCCAACATAGTCAGGAAATTTGCTGCTGACAAGAGTAAATATATCAGTGGGAAATAACGAATACCTACCGTTTCAAGGTTTGGCCTTAGTAAAACACAATAGTGGGCTTTCCACTCTATATTTGATAAAAATGGTGAAGCTACACTCAAAGAATGTCTAACCAACTTCTGGGAGTCACAGTCTCTGTCCGAGATAACTTTGGGCACCCAGTTGTCTGTCCCTATTGTTGTCCGACGTCTCCAGAGTTTATAAAACAAAACAGCATCGGCATAAGTACACTCCTTTACCTAACATATTCAAATGCCATAAAAGTAACTTCCGGTAACAAATAACAACATGCCCAGTTTATATAAAGCTTACACAATATTTTCTAAATATTGTTACATCTCCCTTGCATTAAAGTTTACAAACATTTGTCCCACAAAATAACAAGGTGTACCTCCTTCAGAACATGACATAAATAAGACAATCAGAAAAAAAGAAATACATAAATCCCAAATGATACATCTGAGGGCAAACATCTTTTCCTAACTTAGGCTACCTAAGTTGGCATTACAAAACAAAGTCATCCAGGTATCTTGTTTTCTTCAACGCACGGCCTCGGGATGTTTGCTGCAGGCCCCCTGGTTCCAATGGCTGTGGTCCTACATCTTCCTCCTCCGTACTACTCAGTTTACTCACAATGTCATCTTCACTGGAGGCAGCATTTTAATTTGTTCTTCTTAGGTGTCTTCGGTATCTTGTGTACTCTGGTCCCTAGCGTGAGCAAAGTGAATCTGTTTAAGCATGCAAGATCTCAGAAATGTGGGAATAACTTCACATGACCTTCTGAATAATGACATCTTCATGCAGTGCCAGCTCATCCCTGACCTTGAAGAAACTCCAATATTTTCTGGAACTTCTTTACACTGTGTTGGCCAACCACTCAAAATAATGTTTTTTCGTGTTTGCAGATCACGATCTAACTAGGCCTTCCTTTTAATGTCTTTCAGCATTTCAACTTCAATATCTAAATTTTCAGTCACTTATGTATTTAATTTCATCCAGAATTAGTTACATTTGCTTCTTCAACCTTAAGATGCCTCCGGAGTTTGTAAAACTAAATAGCATCGACATAAGTACACTCTACCTAACATATTCAAATACCATAAAAGTAATATCCAGTAACTTATAATAACATGCCTGATTTGTATACAGATTAAACAATATTCTCTAAATACTGTTACACCTACGAATACAAAATGCCAAGAGATTCCGGTACTGTACACAATTGGGAGGTAGGAAACCTTGACGGAATTTTACTACAAGTAATTTGAGCTGAAAGAGTTTTGGCGTTACGGAACTCAGCCTGCTAGTGATTTCACCTTAGGTGAAAAGCCACTTTCGGCAAGGCTGTATCATCTTCGTCAATGGATGAAAGGAAGTGGCTAGTCTTTTCAATGACCTTGACGCTCCAAAAGGAGTCCATCCTTCATCTGCTCCTGCGTGAAACGCACTCATGGGGCTGCAGTACTCCTGGGTGTATGAATGGTGAAACACAATGGTGAAGAAGTGACATTGAGTTTACTCACAAACGAACAAGATACACAATTAAGATTAGGGAGCCACGAGTGACCATGTTGACTGCCCGAAAACTTATCGCTTCTGCCGACAGAGAGCATGATGTTCGTTCAAAACAAATGGAAGACGAACGTAATACATTACATATCAACATTAAATGTACGGATACATGAGACATATTATACATACAAATACAAAACAATAAACACACAAGTCAATTATCTTTTACAACTAAGTGAAACCTTATTAACAACATTATATAAAAGATTTCTAAAAGTTCACAAACTGTCCTCATCGAAGATTTTCACTATTAACACATTGCCTGATAATTCTTAAATATGCATCACAATACACAGGTCAAGTGGCCAAGCCTTACAGAGCCAGTCAGTTGAACAGTTCACACACTTTAACCCTAATTGCCTCCGTCCATAAACTTCACATTAACACTTAACACCACTACTTTTGTCATACTCCAAGTTCAGCTCCAACACTAACTCCATAACATATCAATCTGCCTCAGCACTCCAGTGTAATTCACTTCTGGAACCCAACTTGAGTATTTAGTTAAACCGACCCCTCTTCGAAACAGTGTGGTCCGCCAGGTTGGCGCCAATATCCTTGCAGTCTAGCTACAGCTTGTAATATTCAGGACCTCTCCACAGTGCCGGGTATCTCACCTGGGACATTTCCTCTCCCTAGGGGATCACTTGGCCTCATTACGGCCGTCCGTGACACAAAATGACAAGCAAGAACCTGCTGTACAATTCTTGATACTATACCTTCTCTCATGGCCAGCGTCCCTCAAGCGACGCCGAGTAAACAACACTCTAATTCCTGTAAAAAAATCCACAATATCCTCACTGTCGGGAATTCTCCATATCATCACAACAATCTATGACCCTCTGTGCACCATATATGACTTTGTTCCACAACTCAGCCTCATATCTGCTTAGATAACAGCAAAATTTTTACCACACGTAATGGTCTTGACGTTGAAATCGCCATGTGTATGCCCAACTGGGGGCTACAGACCTACCGGACAGTTCTGCCAACCTCAACCAGTTTATATAAATAGATGAATATATATATATATATATATATATATATATATATATATAT
>JAYMFT010387588.1:0-19966 GCA_038088735.1 Panulirus argus | reverse complement strand
CTTTCACACACTTTTCCAAACTCAGTCACCACCTTTTGCAGTTTCTCACTCGAATCAGCCACCAGTGCTGTATCATCGGTGAACAACAACTGACTCACTTCCCAAGATCTCTCATCCCGAACAGACTGCATACTCACCCCTCTCTCCAAAATTCTTGCATTTACCTCCCTAACCACCCTATCCATAAACAGATTAAACAACCAAGGGGACATCACACACCCCTGACACAGACCTACCTTCAATGGGAACCAGTCACTCTCTTCTTTTCCTACTCGTACACATGCCTTTATACTCGATTACCATTTCCTGCATGAGTGGGTAAATGCCAGGAACATACAGAGAAAGGCCCCATTCACTCTAGCCGTGATGTATAATGCACAAACCAAAGCTCCCTATTAACAACGAAGTCCCACAGACCTTTCCATGGTTTATCCTGGATGTTTCACACGCCCTGATTCATTCCACTGACATCACGTCATTCCAACTCACTTTAACCCATGCACATCTTTCACCCACCTGAATGCTCAGGCTCTGATCAAAAAACTCTTTCACTTCATCCTACCATCTCCAATTTGGTCTCCCCTTCTTGTTCCCTCCACCTCTGATACATATATCTTTCCAGCATAAAATCCTAATAAATTACATTTTCAATTTGTCAAAAGTAAACACATTTTCAATAGTTAAATGATAAGGCTCGGATACATGTACAAATATCACCAACACTAAATTAACATATCAATAACATGCCCTTGCCAGTTGTCAAAATTATAAAAACCCGCAATATATACAGTCTGCTTTGTTGGAAAATTTTCCAAATGAAGAAAGTTAAGCTTTGCATGCAAAAAAAACAGGACTTAAGTTTAACAAATACATAAAAGCAACTACAACAGGACTTAAGTTTAACAAATACATAAAAGCAACTACAAACAAATAAACTTTACTTAAAGCTCAACTGACCTTCAGGGTAATGATCCTCAACAACAACAATGCGGCCACCACACTCTCGAGCATTTTCGATGATGCCTTCTTTATCAATAGGCTTTATAGTGAAGAGATCCATGATCCTTACATTGACTCCCTCTTTAAGAAGCCTGTCAGCAGCTGTGAATGCCTCTCTCAAGGTGATTGCTGCACCAATCAGTAACACATCATCATTGTTCGATGACCTTAAGACATTGCCTTTGCCAATCTGAAGAGAATATAAAATGTAATTTCACACATACACACAAGTTATTTTAGTACATTCTATATATATATATATATATATATATATATATAAATGTTTAACAATTCAAAAGTGTACAGTCCTGGAGTAATTATAAATAAATCATTGTGGAATCCAGGAGAATTAAATGCTGAATTTAAATACTAACATCCAAACAACAACCACCATTTTAACTTTCAGACCAAACCACAATAGTCCCTTTCACAACTAGGCTAATCAACCCTATTTTACAATCCTCGACCATTCCACACATGTAAGCTGAACACTAGAGTCCATTTTGCTACTATACACCAATAACATGACGGCATTAAACCATTCACTGTGGACATGTCAAATATGACCATTTTTTTCTGTTAACTGCAGCCACATCATAAAAGATTTTTTTTAATTTCAATCACCTGCAGGCACATTCAGGCAAGAAACCTATGTGTCAGTCCTTCATAAGGCATTAAGGCTTTACTGCCATACTTTATTCAGTTTATTCAATCACATTGTTATTCAAGCATCAAAATGCCATAGGGTTATATATTTTTGTGCTATCCTGGCAGCAAAGAAACTACAACGCATAAAGATTTCTTTTCTTTATGCTACTTTAGTCTCCTGCATTAATGAAATAACATCAAATACACACGAAGAAAATTCCTCATTCACTCTCATCCAGTCTCTAGCTATTATGGTACAGAAATCTATATAAACATTTCATGTAATTCCATTCCTGGGAATTATGACATGACTGCAATGAGATGGTTATCTATCATGCTGTTAGGGGATACAGCTTATGCTTAGCAGCATTGCAGCCTTTACATTCATAAAAAATTACCAAATACTGCTGCACTATGTGCACAATAAATATCCAGAGTAACCACAGTCACTGTTTATCCTCATGCAATAATCTACACAACCCCTAACCACACCTATCTTGAAGTCTCTGTATTTCAAATACAAACTTCACATTTAACTTAACTGCACATAAAATTTAATTTTCACCACTTCCTCCAAAACCACACCAAACTATACAATAATTAGCAGTTTTAGTTGAAGATAAAATTCAAAGTAATTTGAATAGAAGAAATACCTTTAAAGACATAGAAAAGGCTTACAAGTATGGAATTCATTATTGGAGGTACTGAAAATACTGTGCTGAAGGAAAGTCATCAGATGCAACAATATCATTCCACAAAAATACTTCAGCATGTGTGGTAGATTTAAGAGTCTGGGAGATGGGGTCTGATGTCACATTAGCTTTATCATAAGTACATGGAACTGCAAGGTTAAAGCATGCGTATGAAAAAAAGTTCGAGTTGGAAAGAAAGATCTACTCCTCTTATTTGCAAGCATTTTAATGCTGATCAGTGAAGAGTAATTACATGCAAAAAATTTTTCACAAAATGAAAATGTAAATGTCAGGGGGAGTAACTCGACAAAGTGGAATCAAATTAGGATTTGGGCTACTACAATAAGCTATCCAATGAGTGCTTGTGGTGCTATTACAACCACACTGTAGACGACCATATGCCTAATTTTAGATGTTACGATATCAGATATTACAATGTAACAGGACACAAACATTCAACTTCACAATCCTTTTTTCCCCTGTACTTGATCGCCATTTCCCATGTTGGTGAGGTAGTGCCAAGAACAAAGGAAGAAAGGCTATATCCACTAAATCTATCACTGGATTTTCGGTAAGAGTCTTGACAGTGGACTTTGTCAAATTGTATTCGCCTGGCAAAAATTACTGCTGGGACTATACTGATGCGAGAATCCAGGAAGGAGTCAACCATATGGAAAAAGAATGGAAAGTATCAGGAAAGAACAGCCTGGAGATTTTTGTCACTCCTGTATGATAGCTATAAAGGTCACTGATCAGTTTTAAGAGTTTAAGATGTTTTTTGAGCCATACGAGTATAACTATAAAGAATATAAATTACAGCGAATACTGTAAGGGATTTTGTTTTCTTTCACTTTTATGCCAACACATCAAGTAACATGGTGTACTTGTCTAAAATCATACCCTAACACATACAGGTAAGCAAGAAACTGCCCCTGCTTTGCATACATACATTCAAAGAAAATTAAATAATATTAACCTGTAAAAGTCCACTGCACCCCACATCCACATTCAATTAATTTACCACAAATTTTAGAACTTTGCTTCTTTTAAATGTAGCGTTAAATATTTCCAGAAGTAAACACAATATCTAATATCTGTCCAACTAATAATCTAGTACGTAAAATCATCGCTATATCTCTTTTTTTTTCCCAATTACACTTCTAATAATCCCCCTCTCCCACTTGCAACACCAAATTACCTATGAAAACATACAATGCAAGCTGGGTCCACCACAGCAGTATGGAAGTACTTACACATATAACAATACTCCGTTAAATCTAACATATAAACTGTCACAGGCAATTACTTGACAATGTTCCTGAAAGAAGATTTTTGTTCCATGTGTAACTGAAGAAAAATCCAGCACAAATACTCCAAAAACCATACAAAATTAATTTAGACCCTGCTGTGTAATGTAAACCAATATTTTCAATTTCCCTAAATACAAAAGTTTTAAGATAACACCGACCTCAAACTCATGGTCATTGTTGTACACAACTGTCGTCGCAGGTCGAGAAGTACGTATAAAACATATTCCAGTTGTATTTGCGGCTAGCTCACATGCACGTTCTGTAGACACAGCATCTGATGGGTAGAACACAGTAGCAGTTGGAATGGTGCGGAACATGGCCAAGTCCTCAAGCGCCATCTGGCTGGGGCCATCCTCACCAATACTGATGCCAGCATGAGATCCCACACAGTTGATGTTGGTCTGAAATGATCATTTTCACTTTACACATAATTATTAAAATATAAGGCCAAAATGCATTTGCTTTATAGAATGGAGTGATATGGAGAGTGGCTGGAGTATCCAAGTAAACTATGAAGTCTGAAACCCCTCAAATTTTCAGTTGTCATTTTTTAGTGCCATTATCTTCCCAAAATGTAGTATTATACAGTATAAGTATATACATAACTGCATTTAATCAATGCAGTCAACTGCACTGCAACCCTATCTGCATTTAAAGTCTACAGTTTATGCCACCATAACAAAGGCAAACCCAACAATCTATCTTTAAAGAGAGTATCATATACCAAAGTACCTGAGAAATGGCTCCCATGCGTAGCTGATCAAAGGCACGAGTGAAGAAAGCAGCAAAGGTGGAGACGAATGTAACTGTTCTGTCTCTACAGGCAGCTCCAATGCCAACACCAACTAGATTTTGTTCCGCAATGTAGCATTCAACATACCTGAAAACATTTTTCATCAATGATAATTTCCTCCAATAAAGTCTAACAAGGGACACAATCATTCAGTCTCCCACATACACACCCAGCAAACATGCATTTGTCCATTATAACCAAATTTTCATTCGTGCCAACTCTGTTACACCTCCAAGGAACATCTTTATTCATGTGATAATCAGATTATTGACTCCATCAATCTGCTTTTGGGTAATAAAATAAATGAAAAACTGGAAAAATTCCACTTCATAGTTATTCTAGTTACAGTTCCACCACACTGGTACACAATGAAAGTAGTAAAATTTTAAGATAAATCACAGGATTACAATCCACTCTGTTGGATATAAGCTGTTACAAACCAATAAATCCAGTTACCCATCAACCCTGTGCACCAAATATTTTTTATGTCAAATAAACAAAACTCCGAAGGGCCATTTCAGATGAAATGCCAAAGAACTGATTAGGAGGTTGAATGCAATGTAGAGAGGTGATGCAAATGGAAAATGTCCCATTAAATTAACAAGCGTGCTAGCCAAAAAGCAATTAACACTTCCATGTAGAGGATCCCATTTCATCCACATGCTAGGCAAGGGTAAAGAATGAGTGAGCAATCCAAGGCAACATAAACTTAATCCAAACCAAGAAAATTCCTACAAACTCAGTGATGAAGGTAAATAAATTATTCATTTCACTTTCCTATGTATTGGGGGAAAAACTGCTAAAAATGTGAAAAGCAAAACTTTTTTCTAACGCAACAGTGAGCAAAATCCTAGGTAGTACTGACACTTTTCATAGTCCACATTCTCCATCATAGGTGGACAAAGAATGCCAACATTCCTGGACAAATGTATACTATCTATCCTAGCGATATCAATCAATATTTATTTCAAAGGGAAATACCACCGGCAACTATTCACTAAACCTTCGATAAATCTTAACTTGCTCCATTAAAAGTATCTTCACCTTACACAAATGCATTTTCACTTCATCCTTGACCACAAATCACTATTCTCTCAACTTATGCATCTCAACACCTTTTACACCCACAACTGACTCTTATGTAAACCTTATGGGTCAAGTAAAGGCCAGGATTCAAGAGCATCTTTCAGACACCCAAGATAAATCTATTTTCACTTCACCTTCCACAAGTAAATCTTGCATCACCACTTTTGAAACAGACGAGTCAGGTTAAAAGGCATGGTAAAAGAAAAATTATCACTCATCATGTTTACCACACCCTGAATTGCCACCTCCACTATACCCTCAACACTACTGGCCTTCAGTTACGGTGCATTCAAGTCTATCCATAATTGAAAGGCCACACATAGCCCTTATGAACATCAGATTTTTCTAGTTCAAAAACTTTGGTATAATCATGTAATATACAAAAGTACCTACAAGCTACAATGAAGACAAGTTTAGTAGCTCAACCATTAGATATCTGTGTGCTTTACATTAAAGTGATATATGCAAGTTTAGACAAGAATTCTGTCTTCCAGGAGGACATCATATGAAATTAAGCAATGCTACCAAATCATAGCATACCCTTTGTACACACACACACAGCTTACCTTTCAGGATCTGTCTTCAACATGGCATTAGAAAATGTCGAGTTCTTTGTGTCTCCATCCATGGCAATAACTCGAGTGTTATTTTCACCTAGTTTGGAAAGGGCTGTGCCATAAGCCTGTCTTGTGGCTACCTTGTCCCCTGTAAAGTCATGGAGATTAATACTTGGATATCCACTTCTGGATCTGTTGCTCATCCATGACTCTTTCAGCTTACAGTAAACATTAAATTTACCAAATTTATATACAACACCAATTTCCCCATTTCATTGATGCAACAGATCAAATATAAATTACTCCCCCCCTTTCAAAGCATACTGGATGATCTGCAATACATATAATAACATGGACAAAGGAAGGCTTGGCATGTATAGTAAAGTGCAGAATAATAAAGCAAACTACTTGCCCACAGTCAGCTAAATCTAATTAGAATTGTCCTTGAAGAAAGTGCAACATTTTATCCACAACTTGAAAAATCTACATATCTTAAATCCTAACCTATAACCTTTAGAATGCTTTAATTTCATAACACAAAATTAAGCAATATACTTGTTAGAAATATCCCTGGGGATAGGGGAGAAAAATTACTTCCCACGTATTCCCTGTGTGTCGTAAAAGGCAACTAAAAGGGGAGGGAGCGGGGGGCAGGAAATCCTCCCCTCCAGTTTCTGCTTTTCCAAAAAAGGAACAGAGAAGGGGCCAAGTGAGGATTTTCCTTCAAAGGTTCGGTCCTCTGTTCTTAACGCTACCTCGCTAACGCAGGAAAAGGCAAATATGTATGAACTTGTTGGAAAATATGTACAAAAGCACTTTTATAGTACAAGCACTCAAAAAGCACTTTTATAGTACAAGTACTGGATGAACAATATACCAAATTAACAGAGTGAACATGGACAACCAAAGTGCAAAACATTGTGCAACTGATAATAAAGCTCGAGAGAAGGCCCAATAGGTGTAGAACATGATTCTAGTACATTAGAAATGAGTAATAACAGACAATAATATTCAGAAAGTCTTCTAAGAGTATTACCTTTGGTATAGTTCGGTGAGGAAGAAAGCCTGATGTTTGTAATATCCACCACTGGTGCGTCTTCATGCAAAGGCTTTTGAGGCACTAGATTATTGGGTCCTGAGTTCTTAATGAGGGACTGAACTTCATTTAGTACTTCCTCTGCCTTTCCTCCCAGGGGCTTTCCATGCCAGTTCTCCTCGTCTTCTATGCTTGGGAAACCCCGACCCTTGTAGGTCTTCGCCAGGATAGCAGTTGGTTTGTCCTTCGTCTGAGAGGCCTCGTGGAATGCCTAAAATACATAATCATTAAAAGAACCTCAAATTATGTTAACACCTGAAACATACAAATCAAATTACAGTTACAGGTTTCATTCACTGTATCTAGAATCCAGTATCTGTGCATCCTGATGTACAAGAATCACATACCAAATTTTCTAATTCCCAAAATCTCAGGTCAAGGTTATTCAAATTGTTACAATATTCTTCCCTTAAAATCTGTTTAGCCTCTTCAAAAAGAGGATATTACATTATCAAAAAAATAAAATTAAAACTTTACCTTAGCTAAAGCCTCTACATCATGCCCATCCACTACCAAAGCATTGAAACCAAAGCTTTCCAATCTAGTACGGTAAGTGTCCATTTCATGCTGAAAAGCTGTTGGCTCCGATTGGCCTAGACGGTTAATATCGAAGATGGCAACCAGGTTGTCTAGCTTCTTGATTCCTGCAAAGCTCAGAGCCTCCCAGATGCTGCCTTCTGCACTCTCTCCATCACCAATCAGGCAATAGGTTCTGAAAAGAAATTTTTTCATATACTACATAACACACTAGTATACTTTAAGCACACACACAACAAGTTAATGTTTTGTGGCACTCCTTTCCTGGACAAAAGACTCCAATAAGAAGGCCTGCAAGTACACTTTCCAAACTTTACACAACAGAAGAATTTGCCTATAACACAATCAATGGACTTACTTTAGTTATGACTGTAGAATCTAATCCAAAATTCAACCATCATTAACAGTCTTAATTCAAACTAAAATTCAACCATCATTAACAGTCTTAATTCAAACACACAGTGCCAGTGATGTGTCACATGTAAATAATCAAGTAAATGACCTAGAATTTAGAAATGCAATGCAACAGCACAAGGCATACACATGATGCAAAGTAAACAAAGAATTCAAGTTCTTTCTTTTCAGTGGTAGACATGTTGTATGGGCATTAAACGTGCAGGGAATATTTGCTCCCTCTGATCTTAGGCTAACTTCCTGTGGTTGACAAATGAAAACTAATATTTATACTTAAAAAGGGTATAGTGTCATCATTCCATCCTTGAGCACAAGGGGTGGATAAAGTACAAGCATCAAACACAATCAACAAAAAAACTTGATATACAGTGTAAGTATACATTTCAACTAAGGAAGTTGAAGGATGGAATGAAATATGCTTTGAAGGCTACAGGCAGGAGGGTGCAAGGTGTTCAAGGGAGAGAGCCAATTAGAGCGATGTCTGTTGGGAAAGATTTGCTGTCAATGCGTTGAACTAGTGCATATCGAACAGTTGGGGGAAACCATGGAAAGGTCTACGTGAACTAACTGGTTGAGGGAACTGTGTTCTGGTTTTGGTGCCTGATACATGACAGCTACAGAGGATGTGAGCAAATAAGGGCATTTCTTCATCTGTTTCTGGTGCTACTTTAATAATGTGGGAAATGGCACAAATATGCATAGAGGGGATGGAGGGGGAATCAAAACATGTTAAAAGCATGCTAATGCAGGAAATTGCAAACAAGAAAGAACAAGTAAAAAGCATAGTAAACAAGATCTGAATATTATTAAAGGTTATCATTTCTGATCATATGAAATTCCATAACATTTTATACAAGCTTTGATTAAACTTGCATAACAAAACTCAAAACCATTCATAAAAAGTAGTAATGTTTCTTACCTATATGAAGCTTTGTCATAGTACTTCCCAACATATGCCATACCACAAGCAACAGACAGACCCTGACCCAGTGAGCCAGTGGCAACATCAACAAAGCTGAGGCGTGGAGTTGGGTGGCCCTCAAGATCACTGTCTATCTTACGGAGGTTCAAAAGCTCCTCGGCTGGGAACAGTCCTGCCTCAGCCCAAGCTGTAACAGAGCATTCATAAAATTCATATAAATAAAAGAAATGTGCATCTCCAATGCATATGTGGTATTTGTTGCACTCTCCTACAGGTAAAGCTGTATGAGCACCATAGCCATTCAAAGAAATAACGACCTAATGTATTTCGGACAAAAGCTCAGCAAATCTACACATACAATTCTATAAAATATTGTTATGCATGAGGAAATGCAGTGATTAGGAATGTAGACATTACCACTTTATTACTTTGATAGTCTTCTGTGTTGTGTGAAAGGTGTGCGTTGAATGTATGGGTATGCGTGTGCTGGGCGGCACGCAGGGCGCATGGCGCGTCTCACTTGTTGGAGACGAGGCAGTGTGGGAGGGAGACCGGCAGAGACGAAAGGAAAACAAACGAGAGCTCTTGCCGTGTGTGTTTTTGCAAGCCCCATCGCGTCCAGCTGTACGGTACAGTACTGTGCCCTCTATAAGTGTATCTAGAAACCCAAGTGAACCAGACAAGTGCCCCTATAAGCCCCTAGAAACTTGATAAGTGCCTCTATAAGCCCTGTGTGATTCGTGCGTGTGTCGGTGTATGTTGTTTAGTGTCGGCGAGTGGACATTGCCTTCTCCCTCGTTAAAAGTGTCATATTTTGTGTTTA
The DNA here is from genome assembly GCA_038088735.1 of Panulirus argus. Classification (NCBI taxonomy): domain Eukaryota; kingdom Metazoa; phylum Arthropoda; class Malacostraca; order Decapoda; family Palinuridae; genus Panulirus; species Panulirus argus. The sequence continues at coordinate 10,089 of JAYMFT010387588.1, read as the reverse complement.
TTCGTTACTATACCAAAGTTCACGTGACTACTGTGTTTCCCTGCCCACCTTTCTTTCCCATTAAGTGAGTTCATCTCTGCTGAGTGCCACCGGACCCACAAGTCAGTAAAAAAAAAAAAAAAAAAAAAAAAAAAAAAAAAAAAAAAAAAAAAAAAAAAATTACCGCTCCTTTGAGCTCTGTGCCTCAGAGGGTATCCTGACGAGCTTTGACCCTCGGTGGAGTGAGTGTCGAAGGGGCTGCGTAACAATATAGAGGCATCTACATAAAAAACTGGGTCAAAGTACCAACATCCTATTTGGACCAGAGATGCAAGTATATTTTGGGGTGGCATGAAGCCGACTGATAAATGATTACAACCACCTCCCACTGTATATATAGGCAACAGCTACAAGAATAAAAAAATGAGCAGTGTTAGTCCAGCTGTTACTGTGTGGTTGGTAATGTCAATTGTTGTGTTTCTTTTTATAGCATCCCTTCCTCATGCCATTTTCTTTAACACAAAACATGAAATGATTTCTATATTGAAATAAATTCAATGTACTGTATTAACTACACTTTTAGAAACATTTCAGAAAGCAAAAAGGAAGACCTGTCCTATATCAAATACGTGTTTATGAAAAATATTCAAATAACGAGAGGGTTACCCAAAAATCATTTCAAAAATTAATAGTTTTATCAAGATTACTAGCTAAAAGTGTTCAATTTAAAGAAAGCAGACAACAGGAAATGAAATATCTAGCAATTCAGTTGAATGAAGTTCCCCACCTCTACCCTCCCCCATACCAAATAATTTTCCATATTTGTAGTGTCACTACTATTCAAGGAAACCTGTCATACCAATTAAAGAGTATACCTAGGAGACAATCAAAACCTTTAATGCTTTGTTAAAATGCATGTCACAGCAAAAGTATGGAAACAATTTCTGTTGATTGTACATTGCATAAATTAATGAAAAGCTGAAAAGTTGTGTATGAAACAAGGAATTCAGCAAATAGTTTGAGAAAAAGTAAACCTGAAGAGAATGGCGAGCTTTTAACAATAGATGAAAGTGATATGACCACCTCCCACAATAAAAAAATGAGGGATGCAATGATAAGATACTGTGCTGGTGCTTTAGGGACAACTGGAATTTATGGGAAGAGCTTATTCACTCTACCTTGTGCTGGCAAATAAGCTAATCCAGTGTGCATTAAAGAAATACATGTAGAAGATCTAGGAGATGTAAAGTTAATAGGCAGAGAAATTATTACATCCAAGGGTAACTCTGTAAATAGAACATAACACCCCAGGGTAAATTCAGGAATTAGAACATACAAGAGTAATTAATCATTTACGAGAAAGCACCAAACACTTTGGATCCACTTGTCACCATACATACTTTATAATGGTTATCAGAATAGACAAAGTCCAATCAAGGGCACGTGGAAGTTTTTACTGTGAACAATAGGCATCCACGATAAGCTATCCCTGCTCCACAGGCGAGAGTAACAAGTAAAACTTCACATTTATTATGAACAATCAGGAAGAAAAAAAAATTAAAACAGCACTAGCTACACAATGACACCCTATTTGAAACTTATCAGTACTAACCAGCATAGAGGATGGGAGCAGCATGGCCTTTCGACAGAATGAAGCGGTCAGAGCTAGGATCCCTGGGGGCACTGAGCTTGTAGCGCATGGTGTGGAAGAACAGCACAGACATTATTTCTGCCATGGACGCACATGATGTTGGATGTCTGAAAATAGTAAGCACTGGCGTAAATCAAAGGGTGGCTACTGACGGTGCAACATAAAACAAGCCTGCAATAGCTATGAATGTCCATTGGAAAAAAAAGAAAAGGGGGGGGGGGGGCAGACTTCTGGTTTGTGTCAGACTTGTGCAATTTTGTAAGCATTGCATGTACTTTATTCTACCTGAATAATAAAAAATAACTTTTAAAATTAAAATAATTAACCGAGAAAATAAAATCAAAACTTTTTGATAGAAGCAGCTCAGCAGTACAGTGTTAAAGCACAGGTGTTACCATTGAACAAATTCAAAATTTCTCATTTTGATAAAAAGACTAACATAACAGATGCAAGGTATTAAACTCCAAGGTAAAAACTGAATATAGAACAAAATATTCATCAACAAAACTCCAAAATAATTTCCTGCTGATGCATCTAAAACACTAGTACCTTTATTGCAGCAAATAACAGCAAAATTTAGACCTGACCTGTGGGGGAGGGGGAAGTACACTTGTAATGTACACTTACCAAGAGCAAACAAGTAATATAAATATACAGGCTACTAAGGCATCCATATGAAGCCCTAACAATGCCTCTCAAGGCTTTTCCCCATAAAACCGAGTTGTATATCTTCTCAGAAATTCCCTAAAAATTAAAAATTTAATTCTTCTGCAACTATCACCACATTACTAGCAGCATTTAAAATAAGAAACCACCACTGTCTCTGCCAGACAATACCTGCTTGTGGATACTCTAAAGTGAAAATGTCATCCAGCAGCAAGGTTGCATTAATATCAGTACAATTTCCAAAGAAGTTCACCCTTTCCCTGCTACTGATTGCAGCACAGCCTTGAAAGGTAAGGCTCCCAGGATTGTTCAATAAAAAAAATTATTCAAAATGCATAAATAATCCTAACAAAGAAAAATCCTTTCCTAATGGAATCTTAAAATCCTCCTCTAATAAGGTATATAAATCAGCAAGGAGACCAGACACACCTAGAACATGGTTCCAGGAGCCACCACATTTGCATATGGCCAAAAAGCAAAAATTCTTAAGCGTGCACACACACCAGATGATTGAAAACTTGGAGTGTGCTCAAACTAAAACATTCAAAAGTATTTCAGGTACTTTAATAAAGCACTTAGAAGACCAAAAACAAACCAACGAGACAGAAGACCTCTCCTGGGGTCAAATCTCCAGAGGTGGACCACAACAGACCATCTAGAAGACCTACCCATCCAGACTAGGGTGGGGGAGGTGGTGCCTTAAATACAGTAATCACGACACTAACTACCCTTAATTCAAACCCCAACCAGCCTTTTAAACTAATCCACAAACCAGCCTTTGAGACAAAACCTCACCACAACCTTAAACCCTTCGACCATTTGAGACAAAACCCCCACCACACCTTAAACCCCTACCAACCCAGCAACCAACCTTGGAGAACCCCCCAAACATCAGCAGCCATGAACCAAACCTTCCAGAATGAGTCATGAGAGAAATGGCAACGGCGTGCACAGTGCATGACGCCAGCCTTTCTATCTGACCGCACGTGGCAACGCTCCACAGAACACACACACACACTCACAACCTCAAAATGAACAATTTTGTGTAAACGAATCACTCCAAAACCAGACGCCTTATGGTTGAACTTGCTCGTCTTCTCTCTCCATTTTTTTTTTAATATGAATACAAGTTCAACCGCCTTATATCTTAGCGAAACTAGTTTTTAAAAATTGTCAAAAATGGCTTTTAAATACATCTTGTTATCTGCCAATGTCTTAAACTGATTTAATAGTAATACATACCAGGCCACAATAGTCTATACTCATCTAGCAGAGCATTCATTATTACACAAATTACTACTAAACGGTAACCCTGTTAATATTAACATCTAATTAACGGTTTGTGAAGATACGGTCGTTGGACCTTGGATCATTATGTTAGGCAATTTCAGTTACTCGACGCTCCAAATGCTAATAAAACCATGACACTTTGTAACTAATTTTATGATGTAATTCTTGAATATAATTATAATTCTTTAATGAACCCTACACATGTTTAGACGTTGCCCAGAACCTATGAAAATCAAGCCATGTTAAGGCCATGTTAAGTCTTTCCTCCACGCCAAGGAAAGAAAAATGGAAATCCAGAATTGTACAATTAACTGTCATTCACCACAGTTGGTTTAAAGGCAGGCACACAACACACACACACACACACACACACACACACACACACACACACACGCACGCACACACACACGCACGCACGCACGCACACGCACACCTTCAGGCAGTTTTAACACACACGAGCTGGCTTTGGCCAACACCTACATACAGATTACACCAAATGTTCATGGTGGCTTGTGACATCGCCAGTCCGCGGCACATTTTTTTTTTCTTTTTTGCTCCTATTGCCAAATGTTTCACACTACGGGAGCAGGAGGTACTCAAAACATTACCCAATACACACACACGTTCACTGCCTACTCCCGTGACCTTAATCAAATAGCAGACGATGTGGCAAGAAGGCCAAGGCTACTAAAAAAACCCCAACGCCATCTTTAAAAGCAACGATTCACGTCAACAACACAGAGTAACAAACACCAACCCATACGGTCTATCAGATCAGATATCAAGTATTGTTAAGCCCAGAATTTACTGTCTAACAACTGACATTGTGCTTTTAAAGTCTCTCTCTAAAATGACAATCCCAGAGGGAACAGTAGCAGCACCACACACACACAGACAGACATAGACCATCCAACCACTCGCTTTCTCTCGTCTGTCCACAACCACAAATTACACCGTAATGTCCCACCACCACAGGCAACACGTATTTATTTCCCAAGCCAGTCAACCAGCCGGTGAACAGGTATATGCGTATATACGTATATATCTGAACGTAGAGGCGAGGAGTCCTACCGTTACCAACCCGGCTCCTGCTCTTAACACAAAGCTGTGGTTTACCCCTCGCCACAGAGATAACAGTACCTCGTTACTGCCAAAGGTGACAGCCAGAACAATCATCTCACTGGCCACAGACTTTAAGAGCCATCAATGTGCCCAAGTCACGAATACCGACTTACAGACAGGTTCTGTCATTATGAACAGGGAAGGACTGTCTGTCGTTCCCACTGTCAATTCAAATTTATGGAGGGTTTTAAGTAGGCTGTGGGTACCATAATTTCCAAAAGTATATAACAGCATAACCAGAATATTCTAATCTCTTTCCCTAAATGATTCAAACATTTACAGAAGCATAACCAGGAGGCGTTTAAAGTAGTTTAAGTTAGCCAGGATGGTACACAAAATTCAAAACCTTTGACAACTGAATGTACTCAATGCGGTACTCAAAAGCAAAAAACTATATTTCAAGTTTCTTCAGTACAGGAGTTTGGAAAAAAGGTTTTATTGCAACACCAGCCGATAGATCACGTCAGACGCGAGAGATTGTAACGGACTTAAATTCTGGCAACCAATTCTCGCTCCAGGTAATCCTGCTTGCCACATTCGTCACTCCCTTCCATACCACACAGTAATGATGCTCATCTTACGCATGAAGCTTAGAGAGTAATCCTGCTTATCTTAAAGCTAAAAGCTTTGCAGAGCAATCCTTTAAGCAATAAGCTTTAAGCCACAATCCTCAAGAGGTTTAATGCACAACTGGCCCTGAGGCAGAAACACAGCTTATCTTTTGCAACACCAATCCCCTCCAGCTTCTCTTAAGCAAGCAACTTCCTCCAGCTTACTACCTTGTGCAACAACCCCTACCAGCTTACTATGTGCAACCCCCTTCCAGCTAATCTGGCGAAACTCCGCCTATCCCTGAAATGGGTACACCTTCAGTGAGGTCAACCACTTTTCACAGCGCGGAATATATATCCAAACAATTCTATAATTTTTGGTACAGTATCACACTGTGCCCGCAGTGGGCAAAACCGGCCACTCTCGAAACAAACAACCTTAGATCTAACGACGATGGTGACAATTAATCGAACAGGGAATGGCCAGAGTCCTTAAATTTGTCCGTGGAAGAGAGAAGAACAACGGGTGAACCTGATCACAACCTTTATCAAACCACCTGAACTGCCATCAACAAACAATTCTTACAAAGTCAGAACGCTTGTACAACCAGAGGCCAGACCATGCAATCAAGCAAGAAAAACAATTAGTTAAAATGCAAAGTACTTTTACAATACAAGATTAGATGTGAAAATCAGATTATATGAGAGATTGGACACGTTCAAAATCACGGAGAAAAAGTTCAAGAAACGGTGCCCCACGAGTGGAAAACTCCCTCCATCTCCGTCCAGTGTGGTAATTACCCTACTCACAGGACCCAACGAGATATAGATTAGGGGCCCCCCAAAAACCCTACCACGTCCTAATGACAAGGTAATAAATACCAAGACGGGCCTAACTACACAGGCTAATTGCCGAGGACACAGTGTAGCATATCCTCAAAATATGCCTTTATGCCAAATCAAAAAATCTTAAATTCTAAATAGAATTTCTCTTCAGTCTACAGCCTCGTCTTTCTACACATTCCACAGACAAGTATGTTTTACAAAAGAACCAAATTTCATGGATAAAAATAATATATCAGTCGTTAAATGTCCAACCATCGTTAAAGACGGGTGAAGCAATTTCACCCAAGACTATCGGTTCCAACCACTGAACCATTCATTATTCATGGTTCCCATACGGTAACCATCTCCTTCCCTGACGTTCAGGTTCCCACGACTAAACACATCCTTAAAACCCACGCCTGTGTCCCTTTAACGACCACACACCCCTGAAATTACACCACTAACCCACCTTTTGGAGTCGAAAACCTTAAAAACTAAGTCTCCTTCATGTGGCCCAGACGTCTCTTCCAAAACAGCCCTGTGTTCTCCAACCCTATTACCTCAGTGTCCGGTAATTTGTGTTACTTAAACTTGCCTCACTGCTTTACAGACTCACCCTATCACTTATTGCCCTCAGTAAAGAGTTCCTGTTTAGTTCCGCCAACTAATCATTTACGGCAAAACCTGTTGCCATGGAAGATATTTCTGAGCGACAGCTGTGTATTTTTCCCTGTGCACACCAGACTCCAAGGCAGGGTAAGATCTATGAAATTTTCTCTTTAATACTATCAATATAGCGGTGAGGGTTGTGACGAGTGGATATACGAGGGTTATGGGGGTAAATCGTGTTTAAATCAAATTGTAAAAACCACAAAAAAATACTCAAAAACTATTATGGGAAGGGCGTTATGAAAATCTGGGAAGATATGCAAAGGCTAAAAACTATTTAAACTAAGAAAACTTTACCTATAACCAGAGATCGTTATTTCTGACATTGATAAAATTATAAATTACTTGTTGCTCGCAACCGTGTTTCTGCTGACCAAGGGTTCTTAAATCTCATTGGCATGTGAACTACTTACACAAGTAGTTATCTTGGTCTGTGAGCCAAGATAATTATACAAATAAAATTAAACTGTCCATAGACGTTACCTCTGTAAAACCTACCAAGTTGTTAAGTGCTCCAAATAGGAATTAAAATGCGTGAGGGCAATATACGAATATTCAATTGCTCAGTGGGTCTGAATAAAAAAAAAAATCCAATGAAATCTTAATGATTCTTCGAATATCATCAATGTGGCTTTTCCATGGGCCTGCATTTTGTGCAAAACGAGTTTAAAACGAATATTTTTATGTGTGAATTCATCCATGAAGAGGAAATCCCAGAATCAACCTAAGATTTCCCTTGATCTCAACATTGCATGCAAAATACGCTGGTTCCTTTCGTCTGGAACCCAAACCGACGCCATGCAACTGCTTGCAGATGAACACAAAAACATTTGAAAAAGTTTTAAATCTTGGCTGCTTGGAGGTAAGTCCAGGTTACATGAACTTGGCAGCCTTGAAGCATTTCACAAAGTTAAACCATTTCCCAATTACCTTCATAACCCTTTCAACTGAATATAGTTGAATAAATTACCCTAATTACGCTCCAGCGTAATATCATTAATGAACACGAAGATATACTGCCTAAGGTGTCATAATTAGGTGATCGGGGCACACCTGATTATTCAAAGCCATTGTGAAGAAATGCAGCAAATGTATTTAGGGAACATGAGTATAATTAAATGATAATTAATCTATATAAACCCCTGATTGCTTAATTAGGATAATCTAGGAAAATCCAGAGTACAAATTAAAGAACCAATCATGCTTTTCAACTAGCAAAAAGAGTACATTGTTCAGCGTGTCCAATAGACAGATCCTATTTCGAACAAGTGAATGGCGCAATCGGGAAGTTTCCTTTCCCGATACAAACTCGGGAAAAATCCCGATCGGGCTCTCAAGGAATAATGACCAACCGATGTCGGCATTTTTTTTTCAGAGTTCCCGATGTCCTGGATTGGTAAGTACAATCCCAATCACTAAATCACCTGTTCGGACCCCCTATCCCCAATCCATTGGTTCAATCTAACCCAATCCTTACCTACAATCTTATTCTCATCCCTATTTAACAATCCATTCATTCACTGCTCAAATGATTGGGTTGGCTGGAACAATCAATCTCACATTCCAGTCAATTCCTCTCACTCTTCCTATGCCATCAATATAACACAACTTCTCTCAAGACACAAACACACAAATTCCTTTAAATATTACACCTCCAAATCCCCGCTCCTCCTCCAATCAGGTTGACCAAACCCAGTCACCATATTCTTTTTGGAGCCGGCGTCTCCAAAAATTCCATTCTCGCTATGGCGCTCAAATTGCCTTATGTAATATAATCCTATAGGCAACCCCGCCAGGCCAATCAATAAAGACCTTTTAGACGTACCCGGACTTGGCCTCCTGCGTGCACTTGACGGACAGGACCCTCAGCTTGTTGGCGATGTCCTGCAGATCCTGAGTCTTGATTTCGGATGACATGTTGTTGGCACCAGCGACAGTCTTCCCGGTGTCAACTGACAATGTACAGCCCATACAGGTCACGGCTACTCTGACGCCAAGCGCCAGGCACACTTCCTATATATACACAAAGGCGAACTGGCAGCCCCGCCAGCCAACGGGCCAATCACAGGGCGGCTACGGCACCCGCTTCGATTCTGTCTTTATCTATTGCGCCCCTAACACACTTGTTGGGCCTCTTGAGACTTTCGTAGCACTATCTAATCTAATCTTTTTTAATCTTCTGAATCCTACATTAATCATTAGAAAATTTAGAGACCCAATCACAGACACAGTGGAGCTTTCACAACCACATATTTTTTGGATCGGTTTAATAAGATGTCGCATGACAGCCCTTCGCCATTTGCCGGCAAAGACACGCGACTTGTGACGTAACATTTCCTGGATAATATTTGGCTTTTTAAATCACCCCCCTGCCCCCCTCCCCCCACTTCCTGTGTTCATTTAAAAAGTACAATATGCAAAAAAAAAAATAGATATTAATAAAATCATTTGTCTATGGATTCTTAAACAAATAAATTTTTGAAATTTATTTTTTCTTTAAAAATATTGTTTTCCTGGTAGGTAACGGGTCCCAAGTGTGACAGGTCGTATGTAACGGGTCCCCAGTGTGACAGGTCGTGTGTAACGGGTCCCTAGTGTGACAGGTCGTATGTAATGAGTCCCCAGTGTGACAGGTCGTATGTAATGGGTCCCTAGTGTGACAGGTCATATGTAACGGGTCCCCAGTGTGACAGGTAGTATGTAATGGATCCCCAGTGTGACTGGTCATTTGTAACGAGTATCTAGTGTGAAAGGTCATTCGTAACGGGTCTCTAGTGTGAAAGGTTGTACGTAAAGGGTTCCCAGTGTGACAGGTCGTGTGTAACGGGTCCCCAGTGTAACAAGTCGTATGTAACGGGTCTCTAGTGAGACAGGTCATATGTAACGGATCCCCAGTGTGACAGGTCGTATGTAATAGGTCCCTAGTGTGACAGGTCGTATGTAATAGGTCCCTAGTGTGACAGGTCGTATGTAATGGATCCCTAATGTGACAGGTCGTATGTAATAGGTCTCCAGTGTGACAGGTCGTATGTAATAGGTCCCTTGTGTGACAGGTCGTATGTAATGGGTCCAGGTCGTATGTAATGGATCCCTAGTGTGACAGGTCGTATGTAATGGATCCCTAGTGTGACAGGTCGTATGTAATGGGTCCCTAGTGTGACAGGTCGTATGTAATAGGTCCTTAGTGTGACAGGTCGTATGTAATAGGTCCCTAGTGTGACAGGTCGTGTGTAATGGGTCCCTAGTGTGACAGGTCGTATGTAATGGGTCCCTAGTGTGACAGGTCGTATGTAATGGGTCCCTAGTGTGACAGGTCGTATGTAATGGGTCCCTAGT